>BGPR01004542.1:59758-110053 GCA_013235015.1 Araneus ventricosus | reverse complement strand
AGATAGCGTTAAAATGCCCCAAGCTATAGGGGTGTGAGGTCTTGGATACTGTGGTATCTCTAATTTGCAGTAAGTACATTCTTATCAGCACTCATTGTGTCGACCGCTACCCTACCCAGCTAATCAATCAAAATGTCAAACCACGGAAGGGGGAAGAAATTCGGAAAATTTGTTCATCGCGCTTTAGAGACAGTTCACAAGAGACGTATATTTCCGGGCTTACCGCTTTCGGCGTATCTCTGACCACACGTTGAAATGCGTGTTATCCGCTTATGGGATAGTCCAAAGTCGACGTAGAAATACGTGTGAAACGCTCAGAGTGTTAAATCATCTCTCTTCATTTGTTTCGAGGAACCAGACAGATTGGGATACGCATTTGCCATTCTTCCTCTTGGCCTATAGGAGTGCGGAACATGAGGTGACCGGATTGACTGCAGCGGAAATGCTGCTTGTCCGAACGCTACGATTGCCCTGCGATATTCTCTTTGGACGACCGAGTGAAACGCCTTCCTTGCCGAATGAATACATGAAAAAATTGGAGACACGTTTGGAAAGCGTACATGTGTTTGCCAGAGAGCGAATTAAACTGGCCAGAGAACGAATTAAAACTCGTTACGATTCCAGAGCAACATACCACCTTTTTAAGGAGGGATATTTAGTCTGGATGTATAATACGAAGCGACGGAGAGGCCTGAGTCCCAAGTTACAACAGAACTTGGAAGGGCCGTATACTGTTGTCAAGAAACTGAAAGATGTTGTCTACAGGGTACAGAGGTCGCCCAAGACCAAGCCAAAAGTCATCCATATAAATCGGTTAGCTCCATACAGAGCTACTGATCACAGTTCTATGCAATGAGACTGCCGAGACGTGCAGTCTTTGAAGAGGGGAGCAATGTTACAAAGCTCTAAAGTCGTTTCCCTGAGATGCTAGACTTGGCTGCAAAGTTGGCGACTTTGGCGACAAAGGGAATTTTCTAGAAGGACCTCAAACTTTCCACCTATTTCTACTGGTTTCATGAACTTTCTAGAGATTACGTCACTTTCTACATAATGAAGTCATATCCTGTTGAAAAGTATAAAGGCAAGCTCTCTAGCCAAGAAGAGTCAGTTGGAATTTGACCTGCAAGCAAGCTGGTGAGTTAACAAGAAACCGTTGAGCGTTCTGTTGAGATTTATTGGTAGTCTCTGTTGTGAATTTTTACTAGTGCTGTGTTAATACTTGTGCTACGTTTCTTTGCTTGGGAATATTTGTAAAATAAAGAGCTTTATTTTTTAATCCTGCTTATTGGATTGCATTCACGTACACCCACAAAGCAATTTTGTAACAATATATAAAAGGCAAATACCATGACTCACTCATCATGAAATCTCCCAAACCAATGGGACTAGAAACTTGATAATTGGCAGACGGTTGCTTCTTGGAGAGTAGGTGCTCACTAAGAAAGGTTGTTTCGAAATTTTGAATATGATTTAAATTATTTAAAAATTACTATAAATTTTAAAGTTTTTCCGGAATAACTTCGGATCCTGTTATTGCGAAAAAACCCCATTTTTACGTCATCTTAAAGATAAAAAATTATCTTTTCAATGACACTAATCTTATTTCCATGCGATATGTTGTTCAATTTTAATTAGTGTTTCAATTTGTTTTAAAACATGAACTGTTACAATGTTTTTATTGTTGTAAATATAATTCAAACCATCTCATTATTTCAGCAAATCATTTATTGACGTCCTTTTGCAAATGTTACGGTTGTGATAGTATAAATTGGTTTCTTGCGAAATTAACTCCAAAGCAGTATTTTCACTTTAATATTCATTGCATTGCTGCAATATTTTATCGCACCTGCTTCAAAGCAATATTTTTAAAAAGCGTGGCAACAGATTTGACAAACAGACTTGGGATTTTTTTTTTATTGTGTGTGAGGTACACTGAAATGATTTTCGTCCTTTCTTCAAGCATTTAATCTCGTGCTTTCCTGCCATTTTAAAATTATGAGGCATGAAAACGCTTTCAAATATTTATATATTGCATTATAGGAAATTTTGTATTAAAATTTTGGTTAGGCCTAAGACAAAGCATTGCCGCCAAACTTGAATTTCCTCAAGTGATAACTCATCAAATTTGATAGCAGAAACTAGAAATTACAGCCTGAAACTAGGAATTATAAAAAGGCAATAGTGTTCTGGAAAACTAAATAATTTTTAAATTTTATTGTCTTCCTCCTATACTCCTAGGTCTTTTAGATGTCTGTGAATTTTTTGCCTCCTCGCTTTTTTTACTCATTGGTTCACACGGTTCGGCTTTCTCGACCAAATTCAGCGTTAATCGTTCTACCGATGAGTGGTAGATGAATTGGGTGAAAGTTATTTAAAACTCAGTGTGTAATTTCGTTAGCTGCGATGCATCATACAGAATTGTATCGCTAGCATTTTAAAATTAACGTCGTTAAATATTTTCCGATCTGTCAAATACAATAAAATATTTTTTTCCATCTTTGCTGAGTTATCGCCGCTCAAACTGCGACAGGTAATGCCATAATTAATATAAAATGCAAAAATAAAAACTAATTTAAACGGGCGAACCAGCTGGTCGCCGAAGGTGGCTAGTGATAATTAAAAATGTAATTAAAAAGTGTTTATAGTAATTAATTTTGAATGAAATGATTTGCAATCCAAAGGATTTTTCCGATAAATGTTAGTTATAAATTCAGATGAAATACACACGATTTCCGTAATACAAATATGTTTTCAAAATTTTCTTGACCTCCAATCTTCTGTACCATCACATTCAGAATCGTGACCATAGTTGTAGAAGCCTCTATTAAGAATTAAACACCGTTCGCTTGAAGGAACATATTTTTTTAAAGAATATTGATAAGTGTATTCTCATTTTAAAATATCGAAGTATACCTTTAGAGAGATGTAATATAGTAAACTAATATATATTTTTTCAATTCAGGAATTCCTGTTGCTACATAATACACTTGAAATTGAACTCTTCTTTTTAACATTAAATAAAAAATAAAACATTTTCTGACATACAACGATATATGGTGGGATAGGTTAAAGGAGATGTTTTGATGTCAACGAATAAAATATTTTTAATTGTAATATAAGCATCAATTTTAACATTTCTGATCTTTTCCCAGGAAACAAAATAAGAAGAATGGATTTTACTAGTGAATATTATTCGTTAATGCAGATTTTTTATATTAGTTACACCATAACACATTTTTTCGTGTAAATTAATAAGAAAATTATTTTATTTTGGTACTATACTTTATTTTTAATGTTCAACCGCAGCTGTGTTAATTTTTATAAGCATAGTAAGATATACAGGAAACGTAACTGAAAGACAAATTTCATGCTTAAATTTTTTATTAAAATTAATTTATTAAGATAATTACTAATTTGAAGAAAAATGTTTTAAGTTTATTCATTAAATATAAAATTACTCAAAGTTAATGGGAAAAAAAACAAAAATGTAATTTGGTAAAAATATGCATCACGGCGCAGCGAAGGATTAAAAGTTACAGCACTCTCAAGATTACAGAACAAGAGCCGCCACTGATTAGCTTGATTGTCACATTGCAGATTGCTTTTAAATGACTGTCTTTATTAATAAAAAATGGCTTTATAAAATATTTAGCTTCAGGATATTGGATATGAATGAATAGTGAATGTTACAAAAGCTACTATTAGCACAAAAGATGTCTTATTCAGGGAATGTTCTTAAAGTTTTAAAATTACTTTTTAGCTCAAAAACTATTCAAAAACCATTTGTTAAAATAAATTTGTGTTAAATACAAAATGAATATTTAATAAGCATTTATCAGTTAAAGAAATGCATAATAGACAGTTATATAAAAATTTTGTCATAAAGTTTTGGGTAAGAAAATTATTCGAAACTTCATACATGTTTTTAAGTATCAGTTTCAGAATATTTTTCCTCATTTATTGTGTTAGAGACTTCAAGCTCAAATTTATTTCAATATTTTTCTTAAAATTAATATTCTTTTTATGTTCTAAAATTTAGTTTATGAAAAGCAATTATGCTTGCGAGGGAAACAATTCAAACCTTCAAATGAAACAAAACTCAATGTTTAAATATAACTAATCCCTTTCATAAATATATTTTTCATTAAGTTAATTGCCTGAAGTAAGACAACTAATCTCCTTTTTTGAGCAACTCCTAAAATCTAAATATATAAATCAATGAAAAATTTTATTTTTACACTAAAAAATTCTCATTATCTCTTCTTAAATCAAAGATATCTCTGTTTTATATTTGTAAACATTTCCTTCGTCCTATCTTTGTTCATTGTCAATGAAGTTCTTGAGATTGTTTTGTTCTCAGTTTTGTCAATGAATGTATATTTACACTTACGCTTACTAAGGGTTTGAGATGGTTTATAGAGAACTGATAGAGTAAACCTTTTATGGCATTGCAATTTTTTTGGCTATTTAAAATAGTATTTACATGAGTAAGGCATTCAGTTTGAAATCTTTAAGCTCTAGCAAAAATAGTCTGAAAAAAGGAGCACAAGAAATAATACATTTCACAAGATTGGAATGTTGGGCCAATTATAAATGCTAGAAGGTTGTATTAGTAAAGCCTAAATTGTTTTATTTACAATCCAATTTGAATGCGTATTTTTATATTTATGTAGTAAGAAATATTATTACGATTTCTGATTAATTTTAAATTTATTTTTATCGTTACAGGACTTTATGGTTTACCCAGAAAAACGGGTAAATTGAAAGACATCAGCAAATTTGACAGCCAGTATTTTGGTATTCATCACAAACAAGCTCATGTGTTAGATCCTCAAGCAAGAATACTTTTAGAAGTGACACATGAATGCATTGTTGATGCTGGTAATTATTATTGTTTATGAAAACACAGAATAAATAACTTTGTACAAGCTTTTCATAAATTTAAATGGAAGCAACTTTATTTTTAAACATTTATTTTAAGTCTAAATCATTGCTTAATCACAGCATTTGTGTTCTATTTTAACAATAAAATTTTGAAACATTATTTTTCTTTGGCTTTTATGTATTTCAAATTTTTAAAGGGTTAATTAGTAAGCTAGAACGAACTATTTGTGGCAAAGAAGAAATTATTATTTTTTGTTATGATAATATTAATTATTAAAAGATTAAAAAATTAGATTATAATAGTTTTTAATAGACTAAGAAATTAGATTCATTTTGTTTCGATATTTCTTACCATTTTTGAATTCCTGATACAACCATCCATTAAAATATAAGCATTCAGTGGTTTTGAGTATTTAATTAGTTGCAGAAACTTATTGTTGTATTGTTTTTTTAATCAATAGATACAACTAATTGAAAAATCCTAAATACATAGAACATGCTGAGCTTAAATGTTAATAATTTAATATTAAACTAACTGATATTATTAGAAATAGGATAACTCATCAAATTCAATTATTTCTTGATTTTAACAATGATTTATTTTTGTTTTCAAAAAGTTATGCCAGGTATTTTCCTACACTGCTATTTTATGAAATATAAAATCTTGAGAAACATATTTGGTTTTATACAAAAGATGTCGGGACTAATTTCACAAGTAAACTTTTCTTGAAGCTTTCAGTATTTCAGATCATTTTCAAAATATTTAGAGGCATTTAATTTGATCATTAATTATATTTAGGATATGACTCCGAAGAACTTCGAGGAAGAAATGTTGGCGTTTTTATTGGAAACTCTATTTCTGAAAGTGAAGAATTCTTTTGCTCTGATGCTAAGAGAGTTACTGGATATTCCCTGATTGGTTGCTGTAGAGCTATGTTTGCTAATCGCATTTCTTACACATTTGATTTTAAAGGTAAATTTATTTACTCGCCAGAGTTATGTCTAAAAATTATTAATTTTGACTTATGGATGTTTTAGCAATAATATAAAAATATTTATATATTTATTAGATTATTTTACTGAAATTTATCATGTTGCAGTTATTTTCATCATTATTAAAATTTATATTTCGAACGGTCTGTAGATATATCTTGGTATTTTTTATGCTAAGCAGTATAACAAATTTTATATAAATACGATTAAACTGAGGTTTAAAGTACACAGCCGTTTCTCCCCACTTTAAAACGCCAATTCATTGACGTCAAGATCAGGACGGATTAGAGGTGTGAGAAAATCTGTTTAGGGTGCGCATGGAAATTCGTATTCGTGTCTTTCGCGCGCAGAGATCATTATGTTTGTGTTTGGCGCATTAGCGCCTCGATTTTATTGGTCAGCTATGTGCTATCTTCGATTTTATTAATCGATTTAATCAAATTTGAATAAAACTTCGTTTGAAATTCTATGTTTTGAATTTTGGATCGTGTATTTGTTTCGACCGTAATGTTTGGAAAATATGGTTTCAAATTCTTCATCGCGATGCAATTCGCGTTTGAGGTGATAACTTATTTTAGAATTTAAAAAAAACCCTAAATTTCTAACAATAAATGAAAATGTGTAGCTACTAGGTTCACGCTTTGCTGAAAGCGAAGCCTCTGATGTTTTCTTAAGTTAGAAATGTTTTCCCGCAACCCACTTGAGATGCCACAGGCATCGCTTGGAGATATTCTCCTTCTCAGATGCCGCAGGGTTCGCGTGCGCAAGAAAACAATAATATGCTCACTGAGCACCGCAAACCAATGTTCTCACATGGCCAAACAATCTTGCTCTTGGCTACAAAAAGTTGGCGATTCAAAGTTGGATGGTTACCTTAAACTTTAATTTTACCTATGATGTAATTTAATATTTTCATTACCTTATTCCTATTGTAATCTTTTCTCCTGCAATTTGGGGAGGGGGAATATTACAAGATCTTATGCTTCTAAAATAACTATAGAAATTCTTGGTGTCAATCAAAATCAAAAAATTGTGGTTACATTATTATTATTAAGTGACTGAATATTTTTCTTATTTCATAGGGTCTAGTTTCTTAATGGACACAGCGTGCTCCTCAGGCGCTGTAGCTTTATATGAAGCTGTGCGGGCCATTCAGAACAACGAATGTGAAGCAGCCATTGTTGGGGCGGCTAACTTGTGCCTGAGACCTGCTACTTCTCTACAGTTTTATAAATTAAACATGCTTTCTGAGGATGGTGTTTGCAAATCGTTTGATGCAGCTGGTGAGTAATTTTACTATAATTAGTTTTTCTTTCCGCACTTTCTTATTCCCAATGAAATAGGAGATCGAAAAAAGCGGTTCTTCACATTAACATTAATTCGCACCGGGACACCACTAGTGCGTGGACGATAAGTTGACACATATGTTAGCAGGTTGTCGCTTCTCTAGTGGGTATAGTAATGGTTTGAGATCGAGTTACCTCCGTCAGTAGGGGTTGGGCTGAGGCCAGTGATAGTGATTAAGACTTTACCCTCAGATCCCGTGTTGATGTCGCGACGACCATTTTTCGGATTATCCTGAAGCTGCAGCAGGTTGGGGTACATTAACGGTAAATTTTCAAAAATATCTTTTCAGAATCAAAAAGTATATTTTTGGAGAAATTTGTTTATCTGAATAAAAGGTATTTGTTCACATTTTAATTTGCAATTTCTAGCTTTTATAATGCTTTAGATGTTTCATTTGTTACACAATATTTCAACAGCTAGTATCTAAAGAGCATTTTTTAAAAATAAAGGTCTTTTGAAGAAAATATAAAAATGATGAAAAATGTCTTACTTCAATAGAAATAGCGTGCTAAACATTTTTTAAGCATATTTCGTAATTTTGTTTTAATAAAGTAACTTCTGCTCATTTTTATTACTGTAATATATTATTCATTATAACTGAAGAATATTATGATAGTATACATTTTTTCAATCTTTTGAAATGTAAGAAATATTTTCAATTGTAACAAATTTGTTTTCAAAAAAAATTAGCAACTGATTGAACTGTCATTTCATGGCAGAAAAAAATGTGTCCAATACTAAACAATAAAACTTTTAAACATATTCGGTATTTTTACATTTAATGTGAAATATAATTTTTTAAGTAGGTGCATGTTTCAAAATTCTTTTTATTATATATGCTCACTTTTTATTTTCTCTTGGATTTCATATATTTCTTTATTTTTATCTTATATTTTTCTATTAAAAATACATATTTTATTGTTATTATTAAAGAGAAAAACCGTTAAAAAGCAACACCTAATTCTTACTACAGACTGTAGAAAACATATGAAGGAAAATAAAATTAAAGATTTCTAGAATCAAATATGTCAATCGATCATTTGTATAGGTCAATTGATTTTGAGCAGTTCTTATAGAGTATCTTATTTTTTTGCATATTTGAACTATGAATATGCTTGCTTTAAATAAGACTATAGATTTTTCATTCTGCTTGAATTTTTTTTGTGATTTTATGAAGTAAATATATTCCATTTCAGATGGCTGTTCCTTATTTGGTTTTAACCTTTCAGATGAATTATATTTATAAATAATATTCAAAAGTTTTAAGAAGAGAATGTAATTTTTTAAAATATTTATTAGGCAATGGATTTGGTCGAAGTGAAGCTGTAGTAGCATTACTCTTACAAAAATCTAATGTTGCTCGAAGAAAGTATGCTACTATTGTACACATAAAGACTAACACTGATGGATTCAAAGAACAAGGTGAGAAATATATGCTCATAAAATGAAGTGATTTCCAAGGAAATAACTTAAGTTGCTGAAAGTACTTTTACTAAAATTAGTTTAAGCATCTTTCTTTCGCGATTTTAGGCGCTACATTCCCATCAGCTGAATTACAAAAACGACTGATCAAAGAAGTTTATGATGAGTGTAAACTGAACCCATTGAAAGTTTGTTATGTTGAAGCCCATGGAACAGGAACTCCTGCTGGAGATCCTGTAGAAATGTCTGCTATTTCAGAAATATTTTGCCCTGGTAGGGAAGAACCTCTTCTAGTTGGATCAGTTAAAACAAATATGGGTCACTCTGAAGCTACCTCAGGTAAAATATGTTTGCTTTTTATAAATCTAATAATCAAAATACTTATATAGTATACTGTCGTTTTACAGGAAAACTTTTTAAATTGAAAATTGTTTTCTTTAATTTCATCCGTTTTTTGATGTATCTCAAATTTATTGTAATTATTTACTTTTTATTGTAATTATATTATTTTATTGTAATTGTTTTCTTATATTAAAATTGTGTATTTGGTTTTATATAAAATATAAAAAATTAAAAACTAAAATAAATTTTTGCTAAAATTTTGTGAGGGTCTCGGGAAAATATATTGTGAATGTAAATTTAAAAATAAAAAATCCTGACGGATAAAACAATTTTAGTCATATTATATTTTAAAATGTTCTTAGTGTCGTTAACTATTTTTATACTGAGAGTTCATATTGCAAATTAAAAAATTTAATAAATATCAATTAAAAATATATTGATCTGAACTTGGTACTTATATTTTTAAATTCAAACATTTTTATATAATAATAGTAAAGAAATGTTTTATTTTTAATATTCAAGCACCTAAGTTTTACTGAAAACCCTTAATTTAAAATAAGTATTTCATCATTTTAATTTATAAATTAAATATAAATAAGTTGTTTGGTTAATTATTTTTGGCAAATTTTAAGAACTTTGCGAAGCTTTTTCTGAAGTTATTCAAAGAATGATTGCAAAATTTCATTGTGTTATCTAGGTCTCTGCAGTTTGGTAAAACTGATCATCAGTATGGAGAAAAGTCTCATCCCACCAAATCTCCATTTTTACAAGCCAAATCCTAATATCAAAGCTTTAGTCGATGGTCAAGTCAGAATTGTGACTAATCCAACCCCATATATAGGCGACTATGCTGCTATAAGTTGTTTTGGCTTCGGTGGTGTAAATGTGCATGCAATTTTGAAGTCAAATACCATTGAAAGAAAACCAAAAGAAATTGAAGAGATGCCCATGCCTCAGCTGGCTTTATACAGTGGAAGAACAGAAGAAGGGGTTCAGTATGTGTTCGACTACCTTCAAAATGAAGTACCACCAAGAGAGTTTTTTGCTCTTCTTCACAAGTCTGTGTATTCATCTTCTGTGGAGAAACCATATCGTGGATATAAATTGCTCTTGAAAGATGAAGAAGTTTCTGAAATTAAGGTATATTAATTTAGAATTCCAAAACGTGTGAATCAAAAATATTGACAGTCATTCTCTAAATGGATGCGATTTTCATAAATAGTTATGTAGATGCTTTGTATTTAAAATTTGTTCTGTAATTTGTGAATTTAAACCTCTTTGTTATTTTTGAACTCTTTTAACTATTAAAATTTTAATTTAAAACTAACTTCTGTAATGCGAAAATGTATTTATTATTTTTTTTTATTTTAAAATTGAAATTTAATTTTAATGCTTTTTAACTTTTACATAACGATTTAATTTTTTTAACATTTAAAAAGAAATATTTATTTTTTTAAAAAAAAGAAGTACTTTCGAAAGACTAACTCTTCAGTTTAAAAATAATTTTCTCTCTAAATTACACACATTTTTTCATCACAGGCCCTTACAATACGACAAAAATATGATTTAAGTTTCCTTTATTATAGCACATTAAGTAGAATTACAGTTTTGCTTGGTGATCTTATTGCTACATAAGTTGACTCATTTATTCTAAAGACAGAAAATTTTAGAATGTGCTATTTCTCAATAAACTTATCAATGAAGTGTAAGTTGAGAATATTTTTTGGCCGTATATATATATAATAAGTAAATGTTAAGTTTTATAAATTGGGCCTAAATGAAAGATTTAATTTTATAAATTGTGCTTTGAAAGCTTTTTGGTGAGAGGAGTGCAGAAAGTTTAAAATTATATGGTTTGTCCCGAAAATGCCTATTCCAAAATGAGATTCTAATATACCTAAACTAAATCAAGCTTCAGTAGCTTTAAATTTATTTCTAACTGTATATATTTTCACTTTTTGTATTATCAAGGGATGAGATTTAGTTTCATGTTTACAAACGAAATGTAATCATTTTTGCATTGGATTTTTTAATAGTTTTGATAAAAGTCAATTGTAACACATTAATCTTTTCCTATTGCAGAAGCTGACTTCAGAACATAGACCTATTTGGTATATATTTTCTGGTATGGGCACTCAGTGGCCATGTATGGCCAAACAGCTTATGAATCTAGAAGTTTTTGCTCGCTCAATCAGGAGGTCATCTGAAGTACTGAAACCTTATGGCCTAGATCTCACAGATATAGTAACCAATGGCGGGAAGATTCAATATAATTCAAGAAACATCATTTCTGTTTTTGTCTCCATTGCTGCTGTACAGGTATAAAATATTTTTGTACCATATTAAGATTTTTTTTTCTTTTGAACAATTTTATGCAATTTAAAAACTTGTTTTCTTTAATATCTGTTAACATAGCCCATATGTTAAACAAACACATTTACTTTAAATGACTTTGAGTCTTCAGAAATATTATTTCTGTAATAAAGATATAACAATAATAACCTTTTTTGGTACATATATTTATAGATAAGTAAATCATGTTTTCAATTAAATCTTAAATGTATAGTCATGCATTGTTTGCCTCATGAATTGCCTCATTGAACTTTGAATTTGCTCTAAATCCAATTTTTAATACATTGTATTCTTTAAAAAATATGTTAAATTAAAATCAATTTCCACGATTGAAAATATGATTTCAAATTAATTTCTTTTCTTTGTAGAGTAAGCAATATATTTGAAAAAGATATTCAATGTTTCACTGAAATGAAAATTGCTATAAATTTTATATCTGAGAGTGGTGGATAAGTTTCTATTATTATTTTTTTTATTTTCAGGTTGCTCTTGTTGATGTTTTGAATGAAATTGGCATTATACCTGATGGCATAATTGGCCACAGCATAGGTGAATTAGGCTGTGCCTATGTTGATGGCAGCTTAACTGCTGATCAAATACTACTAGTTGCCTACGGGAGAGGAAAAGCACTAGAGGATTCTAATTTGGAAACTGGAGCTATGGCTGCATTAGGTAAATATGCATATGAGATAAATCGTTTTGCAGGAACAGCTGTTCAATGTTTAAATGAACTTAAATTAGATTTCACTTTTCTTAGTGCTTTGTTTAATTATACTGAGAGTATACTGGTAGAGAATCATTGCAAGCCCTAATTCAAAAATGTGTTGATTCAGTGCTTTGAATGCAATATTATATTCTATTTAAGTTTTTTTATAACTTAAATGGCACTTTGTCCTCTTCCACTTTATTTGATTTGAAGATGTGGTGTCTTACTCTACTTTATAACAGTGATGACACGAAGTATCAAATTAAGTGTATTTCTTATCTAATATAAACTAAGTATGGACAATTTGATGGAAGGAACTATATAAATGGAAGTAATACAAGTTTGATTAAAATTTCTGACTCTCTTTTCGTAAAAAAGAACATTATCTCGTATATATGCATGCTCAATTCTGTAAAATTAAAAGTTACAAGAAAAATAGGTTGGGAGTTACTAAAATAAGAAATAAAAATGAAATTTTTAAAGCTATAAAATAAAGATTTTCATTTATATTTTTATATTTTTTTCTCCCTTCTAACAATATGGGGAATTTTACAAAACAAAAATTAATTATATATTACTCATGAAAAGAATATGCATTTAGTGTCTCGTTAATTCCACATTAGGCATTGTGCAGTGAAAAAGAAATCATATGGTTTTCTTTTACTTTCTTTCCTCTTTTCTTTCTTTTTTTAAATATTCGTTATGAAATAAAAATTGTGAGAACTTAATAAACATTTTTTTGTACTTTATCACTGTAATAAACGTACTATGGATTGCAATTGCATTATTATTTGTTTGGATTTTTTCACTAAACGGTGGTTTTCTGATGATTAGGTATAACTTGGTCTGAAGCTAATAAGTGCTGTCCTAAAGGTATTTTCCCCTCTTGCCATAATGCTGAAGATTCTGTAACCATATCTGGACCCAAAGACAGCGTAAAAGTGTTTGTTGATGCCTTGAAAGCTGAAAATGTCTTTGTTCGGGAAGTTGACAGCTATGGCTATGCTTTTCACAGCCAGTACATACTTCCTGCTGTTCGGAAACTCCAAACTTATCTAGAAAAGGTGATTTTTTTTATCTTCAATTGCTAAATCCATTAACTCCATAAAACAAAAAGCAGAGAAAAGAGATAAAATAGTACACAGAGTTTTTAAAATTCCTTTGAAATTATAAATTCAAATAAACGCATAGACTGCATTACTGCAGTGTATCTTTTATCTAACGACATAGAAAAAGTATAATATAGAATATCCTTGGAGTAATCGCTATTATTACTACAATTTTTGCGTTATTAAGGGAGTTAAACAATTTGGCAAGTGAAAGAAAAGCATTAAATCAAATTAAATCTTCAAATGATTTTTTATTACAGAAAAACTTCATTATATCCCTTTTTATTGAAGACTTTATCAAAAATGAATAATAAATGTTCTGTTATTGTTACAGTCATCATTATTTTTACTCTGTTTCATCACCAATATAAATTACGTCTTCTTCGTCAGCTGTATTTGAGCTCCCGCCATGTCGATTTGTCCTTAAGTTTTTATAATAATCATGTTTAATGGGAGGAATGAATTTCAACAATTCTATCATAATACACAGTATAGTGCCCACTGCTTCAACTATATAAAATAATCTATTCTGTATCGAGATCCAAAATCGTATTTATGAAAAATAAAAATGTAGTAATGTATTTAAAACAGAAATAGACCAAAGGAGCGTGTGTCAATTTTGAAGACACAAAATTGAGGCTTCCTTTCAAACGGTAAATCCGACATTAACCCATATTGGACCGCTCATTAAAGCAACCATAGGAAAAATATAAACTTTTGAAAACATGATCAATATAATGTACTTACACATATAAAACAAAAATTTTAAATTTCTTAAAATACAGACTGTCCTATAAATAGGACAACGGTCCAATACACTACCAAAAGTTACAAAAGTTGACTTACTTTACAAAAAAGATTTTTATGAATTGAAGTCCAAAAAGCAGTCTCCAAATAGTCCAACATTGCACATTTTACAAATTGTAATAGGTTTTTTCTCGCAATATTTTAATTGACAGCGTCTTTGACGACCATCTGGATTTTTCACTAATACATGCTCACAATTTAGAAGACGAAGTTCTTTGTTATTCTGCAGCATACCTGTTTGTTCTAATGTTATTTCTCGGAATTGTTCCACCAAGGTAACTTATTGTTACTAACCTGCGAAATGTTAATATATCCTGTGCATCGTTACAGAAAAAATAGTTTGGAAATTTTCCAGGCCGCGATGAGGGCTGTTTCAAAGCAATTCACGAAAAGTACCCAGTACCACTTTTCGCCCTTGAATAGAAGTAAAGTAATTTTCTATATGACTGACGAATAAGTTTACTCCATTTTTATATTTGTTGTAAGAAGTAACACAAAATGGTGCATCAACATCCTATCTGCCTCCTTTCACACGAAGCTGTACTGTGCTGTGCACTTTTGAAATTTGTTAGTAATGAAACTACACGGTTATCATTCCAGCGAACAGCAGCTATTTTGTCAGCTTTATCAAACAATCTATCAGATGTTCCTCTCTTAGTTTTAGCTAACTATTTCAAAGATATTAGAAGGAATTTTGCCATTCGATTATCTCGAACAGTTCCAGTTGCACAAAATCCTTTTTATTCTTGTGAAACTTAGGATTTTTCAAAACAGAGAGCAAAGTTTCCACAACACGTTGAGAGAGGGGTTCTTTACACTTTTCTTGAGCACCTTGATAAGGAATAATATTGAAGGGATATCCATTATAAGATGTCAACATCCATACCTTGTATCCAAATTTCGGAGGTTTATTTTTTATGTACATCTTACAATCGTGTCTGCCAAAATAGCGTATCATTCTTTCATCTTTTTTTAGATTTTCTGAAAATATTCCAAATTGTTGCAGTGCAATATTAAGTTTTTCTAAAATTTGACAAATTTTGTAATAACGATCCTCTTTGTTGATGGCCAAAATGCCATTCAAATGTAGGTATCTTTTTATGTCACTGTATCGTTTCCTGGAATAATCACTAAGGTTGCGCCAGTGTCCAGAGCAAAGGAATTCTAGAACATCCCACACTTTAGTTGCTCCCCGACACCCAGCATGAAAAGATTCATTGTTCCATGAATTCAAGGAATGCGATCTAGAAGTATGAGTGATTTGAAAAAAGTTGGGTATCGGACCGTTGTCCTATTTATAGGACAGTTAGAAAACACGTGTCAAATGCTTGTACTATTTATTTTTTTCATGGATATTTTTCATGTTCTGAACAACACTGATGATGTACTAAAAAATTATATATATATTTGTTTAAGGAAATTAATAAATTTTTTTTCAAATTCCATTTTTTTCCAGTAATTTATTAAATTCAGTCCATTTATAATAATTTACAACGAGTTTTATGTAGATTTTAACTGTTTTTTTTTATTTTATTCACTTTTAATTCAACTGTCCTATAAATAGGACGGCGCTCCAATATGGGTTAAAACGAATAAAATTCACATACATAGAGATCATTCTTAAGGTGGAAGAGTCGGGGTATAAATAACTTATTATTATTTAACACCAAGAAGAAGATGGATAAAACAACTAATGACAGCAACAACAGAAACAGCGGTAACTGTTACGACAATATCATTACATTAAAAACTTTTTAACTAACTTAACTTTTTATAGCGCAATAATTCAATTAGCAACGATTCACAATGGAGTATGAAGTTCATCAGATTGGCTTCTGAAGTAAATTATTTATTATTCAATGGCTAAAAAATTTTGTAATTTCGTGGTGTTAACCCTAATTATTACAGTATTTTTTTAATATAAACAGTTAGGAGTCAATCAAGTGCTATGACACTAAAATTAAAAAAAAAAACAGGAAAGTAGAGTTAATCGATTTGATAAGTGAGTCATTCAATTAACAAAAGATGGATTGCAAACTAGCAAGAGCAACCTTTATTTTGCAGTAACATTTCAGTATGTAATACAGTAAAACCTTTCTATAACGATATTGTAGGGAACAGGAAAAAATATTGTTTTAGACAGTTTACCGTTATATCCAGGTTGAACATTTCCGCATCCAATATTTACGTATGTGTGTATTTAAAAATATAATAACTAATTTAGTTACGCTTATTGATTCATCTTACAAATACTCGCTGACATAAAATTGTACTTTATAAACTTAAAATTATTTATACTTTTTTAAAGATTTTCAAGGAGATAATTCTAATAAAAATTGAATAACAATAAAAGTTTGCAAAAAAGGGAGATGTAAGCATAATTTTTTTCATAATAATATTATTGAAAATTATCTGTTAATTTGGTTTGCTTTCTTAAGCAAATGATACTTGAATGCACATATCCTTGATCTCATCTAAAATAAGATGATCTCAAGCGTCATCAAGCAGCAAGATGGAAATATTTTTTCATTCGCAATAAGAGCATCAAGAGTTCAGATGCTCATATTGCAAATGAAAAAGTTCGATAGCACATGAAAATAGAGGCAACGAATATATGCGCACGTTCCAATCGCTAGGCTATCCTCCCCCTGGTCCCCCTGTTACAAGACGCTCTGGTTTCTAGCCCCTTCCCGCAGATTTTACTGCTATGCACATTCTGGACCATGTTGTTTCGTTTTTCAAGGAAAAAAGTCGGTATTGTTTTGTACCAATTCCCTAAGGCTCTCTGCATCTGTGTCGGACAAATAACTGAAGACAAAATGCAGGAGAAGCAATAAAATGCTTGATGTGCAGTGATAACACCCACAGAGCAAGAGTAATGCTAATGGCTTGTCTAACACTTTTGCTTAGAACTTTCTCGTAAAATTACAGATGTGTTGAACATTAGCAAGGCTCTTGGTCTGTGGTAAGTACATGCACAGTCTCGGAAAATAAGGAGCCACCCAGCATTATCCTGCGATCTTTCACTGGGCATTAAAAAGAAAGCTACCGATCTTCAGGAAATAACATATACTAAAAGATTATATGGTTAAAAATTTCATAAGGGTCATCTAACTATTTAAAATTGCACTAACTTCAAAATTTTTAATAGCAACGTCCATTTTTGATGTCATAAATAAATTTCTCAAAATAAAATATCCCAAGAAATAAATTTTGGTTAATATGACATGAATATATCGGAAGACATTCGGAATTTTGTGTTCTAAGCAGAAAAAGAGTTGACTCCACATTTAGATAGAGAAGTTCTGTGCTTGCGTTTAAATGCTGGTAGTAGCATTTTAAATTATTTCGCACTTTAAAAAATGTTACTTTCAAAGCAATGATCTACATTTTACAATTGGTAAAACTTGATGCTTAAAAAATAAATAGTGTGAAATTACACCACTTTAATTTATGAAATTTTAATTTATATATATATATATAAATAGATAAATTTTTATATATTTAAATTTTGTAAAATAAAGTGGTGTATTGATTATATTTAATAACTAAAAGTTTCGGCATATATGACGTCCCCTTAAGTGCATCGTTTCACAGCGAAAATGGAAAATTTAATATATCTTGAAAATTTCTCGTACCGTATATGCTGCAATTTTTCATGGCCTTATCAAATGGCCATCTGCTTCGATTACTGTTAAAATTTTAAAATTTATAAGTGTTGCTTTATAAAAAATTTTAAGATTAATTTTGATAAATAATTTCATGGGCTCCAAATTATTTTTAAATAAAAAGTAAAAGTGTAAAATGTTCAGAATAATTCATACTAACACATAAAAATATTAGGTCATTAGTTCTATTATTTCTCAAGATATCAGTAAAAATTCAAAATTTTACTTTAGCATTAGAAAATCAAAATTTCATTTTCTTATAATTTTTAAACAAAAACTGCTGGGATGATGAGACTTTGTATTTCAGCATAATTTTTTATGTAGGCTCGAAATTTGTTAAGAAATATATGTGTTACCATTGAAAATCTTGAAATTAGTGCTATTATAAATATGTATATGACCCCTTATGAAATTTTTAAGCATACAATCTTTTACATGTAATGTATTTATTATTAATTTATACTTAATTTACAATATATATATATATATATGACGGAGGGGATGACGGCAATTTTTTAACGGATTTCGTTTGTCGTCAGCAGAAAAAAGCACAAATTAATATCATGAGCGAGCTTCTCTTCCTGACGAGCGGCTCGCTATGATATTTTTCATTTTTTGGTTTTTTCTGTTTTTTGTCTATTTAGCCATTTTGTCTTTTTTTACTGTTTTTGAGTTTTTATCTTGTGTTTATATGTTGGTTTTGATCCATATATATAATATATATATATATATATATATATATATATATATATATATATATATATATATATATATATATATATATATATATATATATATATATATATATATATATTATATTTATTCATTTATATAATTATAAATAATAAAATATAAAAATGATAATTATATACTTAATGCATAATTATAATTATTATTAATATCAATTAGTACACATATTAATAATGTCCAAATGTATAATAGTGTATAATCAGTATAATACATTAGTAAAGTGAGGCTACTTTTTTTCCGCGACTGTACAATGTCCAACAGATACTATTACTGCACTTCCAGCTACTAATCGATTTCCTCTGAATTTTGCTGCTAATGATTTATCCGACACCAATTGAATGTGTTAAGTGGATCTATAGTGTTTAAATTATTGTATAAGCAGGTGCATCTGAAAGTTGATTATCTTTGTAGGGAGGTTCAGAATACATTGAGTAAATAGGACCAAAGAAAATATCATTATAGTCAGGTTTATCGTTATTGACGGCATCGTTATACACAGATTTAATTGAATGTAGAATATAAGGCTAAAAATTTACCTTTTATTTTGCTTCAAAATGAGCTTCCATTTTTGAATTTTTCTGATATTTTTTCCACAAAGTGTGTTTCCAGTTGTGCATCAAATCCATAAATATATTAAAAACCTTAATTGTTTTTGTTGAATCTTTTGTTATTATTTCTGAAATAGAAAATATTATGAGATTCATATACGAGGTGCATTTTACAAACTACTCTGAACTGATTCTTTAAACATCTTTTAATATAATATAGATTTTTATTTGTTTCTTATTCTGTAGGTGATACCCAAACCTAAACCTAGAACTAGTCGTTGGATTAGCTCTTGTTATCCGAAAGAAGAATGGGACGATTCATCTGCAAAATTAGCTGGTCCCTCCTACTTTCTCAAAAATTTTGTCTCTCCAGTCTTGTTCCACGAAGCACTACTTCATGTTCCTAAAGATGCCATTGTCATTGAGATCGCCCCCCATCATCTGCTTCAGGCTATACTTAAGAGAGCAATCGGTCCTCATGCTGAGTATGTTGGTCTTATGAAAAGAAATGTGGATAATACAATTCATCTCTTGTCTAGTCTTGGAAGGTACGTAATTCTTTCAAATGAATTTTGGGAGTAAATATTGTTATGTCAATTAAAGAAATTTTATTTTTTTCAAATTCATTAACACTTTAATACTTTAATTTCTCTTTTGCTGACCAAGAGAAGCAAGGCCCTGTTTTAACTGAACTATTCAACATTTCGTCTGTTTGTTTGTAAATTTGTTTATACTGCAGTCACGACTAAACAATTTGTATTCTTCGAATTCGGCATGAATGCTCCTTGAAGTCATAGAAACAACATATGTGTATGGTTTTTTATATTTTGATTCCATTTCAAGTTTCCAGCTGTTTTCATGGTTCCATGTAATGAAATGCTCAGCTTTTTCTACAATTCTAGCAATAGGAACTCCACTCATAATGCCCAGGCGAGCATTAATGGCTAGGCGCACGAAATGAAACGTGGGTTTATTTTTTCGTTGCGTTTAAAGCGCGGAGAATTTCTTTCTAATACCCTGTTTACATATCCTATTTTCACTGATAAAGTCATTAGTACCAAAATAAGGGAGAAACGATTAGGGGCATGGAGTCTATTGATAGTAGTTGGATATTATACACAGATCTCCCGCATTTCTGAAAGCCATGATTGCGGGTACGGTTCTTTTCGGATTTCCTGTGTGAACAACTGAGCAAAATGTCTGTTCATTACTTTTTCAGCATCAAGGGAGATCTTATGCAGTATACAACACTTATCAATGTACTTCATGTCGTTAATCGTTTCTCCGAAATTTTGCCGCTAATGTCTTGTCGGATACAAAGCAGATGTGTTCACCAGACCTACAAAAAGCCTGACTGTAAAAGCCTGCTTGAGATAGTGTCCCAATTAACCAGATATTCTTTTTCCCACGCTTCAGAGAAAAACCAAATCAGAACAAAGAAAAATTTTAAATAAGGCCTTTAAAAGGATTTCTGTATTTTTCAATTTGAGTAGTGTAGCTGCAAAACTGACCATCTGCAAAACAGAAAATTCTTCAGAAGAATGAATCTTGTGTCACATCTAGCCAAAGTGAGATTTTAAAAATAACTGCATGGCATTCGAGGTAGGTGGGCAGTGAGATTCAGTATGCAATTTATGGTAATGAGGCATGAAGAAAGGGAGAGTTATTTAAGGTATTTTTTGGAGATTCCCAGTTTTTAAATAATTATAAATTTAAATTAATGCGCAAAATTCTATAGAAAGCACAATAGATAATAATTTTCGCAAAATTTAATTGAAATAAGAAGGTATATATTTTTACCATAAAAATAGATTCAATCAAAAAAATTCGACTTTCATGGTCATAGTTTATCCAATGTCGCACAAAATACTGTCTCTATCTTCTTGAGGATTTTCATTTCACTCTTCCTGTCCTTGAGCTTATGATTATAAAATGTTTCCGTAGAAAACATATTTTTGTATACTCTCTGAATTCGGTCCAAATTGTATTGTCAGTAATTTCGTACATCATGAAGTCTTAGAGGGTTCACGATTAAGCCTGGAGTCACGAATCTAAGTATACTAATCGTAATATTTTCCCCTCTCTTCACAAGGTCCTCTCACCTGCCTCAGGTCTATAAAAGAGCCTTTCTTGCACAAATATTTTATTATTTTATTTCGTTATAAAAAAACTCTTCGAAGGTACAAACTTGAAATGCCGTCATGCAGGTTGATTTATTAAAATGCTGCCGATTTTCTTGAATCCTTAATCGAGATAATCTCTGCCTAGCTTGAAAACTGTCCCACTTTGTGAAAGAATTTCTTCACGCTTACTCGGCTCATCGAGTATCTAAATCGTTCTCGTCCTCTTTTCAATTCGTGCAAGCACGCTGTGCGGGGGGATAAAAGAATGCTCCGGATTGTGAAATCTATCTTCTTAGGGTGCCTGTGCTCCTGCTTAGCACAAAACAGTGAAACATTCACACCCATCAGCCATAAATTTGAGGTCCGTAACACCTGTGAAGTCGGTATTCTGCAGCCAGTGAAACAAATCTGATCAAATTTCATTGGAAGTCTTTGGGAATTTATGTCCCCTCAAGAGCATATGAATTCGTTATTGTTGGTCAAGGGATCTTTCGATGAGATGTGTAAGCTGTTCAAGTTATACAGGTACAGCTATCTACTATAAGATCTCGACTGGACAAGGATTTTCAGCTAGGCAAAGTTTCTTCTGCACTCAAGGAGTAAGGTTAGTAGATGCTCCCTCCTTTCTCTTCAAAGAGAAAATTATGCGCAGCTCGAATTTTGTAGCGTGGACTTAATTATAAATGTCTGCTTCTCTTTGTCAATCTTAGCTGCTTTGATCCTGTCATTCATTTCCAAGCTTGTGGAACTAATTTCAACTCTAGGCGAACCAAAAACAATATTGGCTTTGGTCTGAATAGGTTTTTGAAGTACCAGATATGAACAGGCTTTGAAGTACCAGTCACAGAAGCAACTGTGACTGACTCGTTTTGGTACCGGAGTTGTAAATATGCCACATTTTTGTTATTTTTAGTTGACTGCTGTGGCTTATTCCGACAGTAGTGAAATTCAATGAACTTGAATGTATTTATAAAAGAGATCACAGCGTTCTTTTCTGGTTCAAATGTCGCTGATCTTCAGTTTTCTTCTCTCTTTTTTCTGAAGGCACAACGGACATTTCTGCGGTCTTTATTCCTCTTCCATCTTGCACTCGTCTTTAATATCCACTTTTATACATAAATAAATCAATTATTATGAATAGAACCTACTGTTGTTGCTTTTCCACTTCTGACTTTCACCCAGACAGATCTCTTTTACGCTATTGTATCTGGTGAGGAAGACCTTCGACATTTTTCCTCATCCTCTTCAAAAGTGCAATATTTCAGAAAATCCGAACTCGAACTTATCTCAGTGTTCACATTATCTGCTTTAAGCCTGCGTTTCGCAAGGTTTCACAAAAATACTTCTGCGCTGCCTGTAGGATTTGGAGATGGCCGGTTTTGAATCTATACCCACTGGCGGAGATGGTCAATTTTGCAGCACACCTTTGCTTTTCTGGCGCATTTTAAACGTAGGTAGGGAAAATTTTTAAACATTTTTGAGTTCCCAAGTGGTAGAAAAAATCACAGAGGATTAAAATCTTTGAATAAACGCATTTGTAAAAAAATGGAGATGGCCACTTTTGCAACTACACAACACATTTCATATATAGTTAAAAATCAAACAGTTATTTTCTCTGGTCTGTTGAAAAATTATGCAACTTTTGATTTACGATAAAAGTTTCTAGATCTACGTTTCAGTTTCTGTCATTAAATTAAAACTTTTCTAATTAAAAATTCCTCCAAAAATGTGCCATTATAATAGAATATTCTAAAAATGGACCTCTGATTTTAATTTGTAAATCATATATGAAGCAATGTTTGATAATTATGTTTTCTGCATTTAATGTAAATAATAAAAAATAAAAAAAATTAAGGCAAATAACAAAACGAAATTGCATAATCATCTTCTTTTAAAGTAAATGAAACACACAATTTATATTGCAAGCTATCATATATTTTAATTTTATCATGTAAGTGTTAGGGATACTTCAGCAATGGAATTCTCACCCAACAATTTGCAATATTTTATGAATGTGTCATTAATTAGAAGATTAGATTAAAATAATTAAACTATTTGAGTCCCTGCAGTTATATTAATGTTATTTAATAATGGAAATGGTCAAAGGGTTTTAATTTAAGAACTCGTATTTCATAATTCAAGCGTTTTTCTTAAAATCATGTATGAAAATGGTTCTCTGAGAGTTCTAAATGTCAATATTGCAGGTATTTGAAAAAAGTTTAATTTATCTTTGTTTCAATCAAATAAATCTCAAATCCCCCTTATTTGAAATTATGAGATAATCTGAACAAGATTCAGAATGATTCGAATTTTTTATGGAAAATACTTGATGAAATAATTTTTTAAAACAAGTTAATTTTGTAAATGATTTCATACCTCTAAAACTTCTTAATGAAAGAATAGGCTTTGGTTTTTCAATATAAGAACGCGGAAGAAAAGGGGAAAATGCATCTATTATATTGATATGAAGATTTAATTAATGCATTTCTTGTTTTCGTCTTTATCATATTTCTATATTTAGAATCAAATTTATTGTATTTTTGAGATTTAAAACTCGCTGAATGATGAGTAGAGTATATTAGTTCTTCGTTAGATGAAGCCAAAGTAATTTCGATTAGAAAAAAAGCGAATCAGCTTTTCTTTTATGTAATGAATCTAAACTTAATACTTAACGTAAATATTTGCATGTATGAATTACAGATGTAAATTTAAAATTCCTGAATTCAAAGCATATCAGTTATGAACAAAAGTTAATTAAACTAATTAATTAGCTAATTCAAATTAAACCAAACAGCGACTATAAGACGCAGTTATTATTAATAAAAATCCAGTTACAGTGACAAAAATCATGCGAAATTATTTTTTTATAACGCCATAACTGACATGCCAAAATTTTCATAAATATATTTGTGATGTAGTCAGAGGGCCCCAAGAACATTAGCCCTAAGGGCACCAAAAAATCTTAATCCACCCCTGCTAATGCCTTCAAAAATATCGATAATAGTAAACATCATTGAATTGCAATTTTGTTAATTTGATAGAAGCAGACATTTAATGGTAATTTTGTAAAGAGTTTCGTCTTGTGATAAAAAACATAAGAAAGACGCAGTTCGGGTCCGTGCCGTAGGTTTCTCGTGAAAACGTCGGGATAAAATCATAAAACACGTGTTTCATATTAATGTTAATTTAATTATCAATCTCTTTACTACAATGTTCACACAGAGTAGTATAATGGTTACAGAATATATAAATCACAAGATATACCACAGACCCTTGTTAAATGCTATAAATGTGTGATTTATCTATTCTGTAACCATTATACTACTCTGTGTATATATTGTATTAAAGAGATTGTGTTGTGTAGAGTTTTTCTTGCTATAGGAATTTCTCAAAATTAATTAAACTCGGATATAAATTATTATTATTTAAAAGTTCTGTAAAATACGAAATTAAAAGGCGAAAATAAATTTCAATTAAAGTTTTTTTTCCTCTCAACTTCAAGCGGGGAGTTCCGTCTAAGGAGGGTCATTCACCCTTTTCTAAAATTCCGTTTCTCCTGGGTACGGGGAAAAAGTGTTTCTGTTTACGAAGTAGCAATGCACATCCCCCCCTTTCACTAATCTCTTGTGATAAAAGTATTCCATTCTCCCCTATTTCCCTGGCCTTTTGAACTTGAAATTGTAGTGTTTTCTGGCGTTTGAGAAGGGTTCCAGAACGGCATGTCGACGGATCCCTGAAGATGTTTTTCGAAATGTATCAGGTGTCGAGTACTGGTGCGCCGGAGAAAATTGCATAAATCTGTCATGTGCACTAGAGGAACTTAGGCCCTAGGGTTGTAGTAGTAATTGCGGGAGTTAGCCATGAGACAACACATAGTTTTAGCATAATTTTGGTTTCTTGAGCCGCCAAATAGGTGTTTTTGAGAACTGGGTGCTTGGGTGGAAGGCAGAGAGGATTTGGCATTGAAAAAGGAAGGATGCAATAAAGCGGAGGGGACGATCACATTTTTATTCTCGGGCTTGGGCCCGGGGTCTCTGAAGAAAGTGGCGTGCGGGTCCGGGATGAGAAAACCCATGCGGACATGGAAATTAATTATCTGAAAGCCGCACGGAGCATGAAGTGAAGGTCGTAAAATCTCATTTGGGGCATCTCCTTCATCACTGAGTTTGCTGACTAAATGGCCACATACAGTATTCCCTGTCGGAGTTTTTTTTTAAAATCCGGACAATATCCTGATGAGGCTGGTGCTATATGAAATGACTAAAAATTCACATTTTTTTAAAAATCCGGACTATATCCTGATGAGGCTGATGCTACATGAAGTGACCTGCTGCGAAACTTTTATTTTTTGTTATCATTCAAATTCACTGCGTGAACAAACAGCGCAACAGCTGTGTTTGTGTTCCTGGATTCTACACGAGATGCTGCTGATACAGTTAAGTTTTGGTTTAATATTTTAAATATTTGAATTAAGTTTTAATCAGATGCAAAAGATTCTTATTTTAGTAAGTAGGATTGTTCTATTGTCATGCATGTATTGATAAATTAAAATTGATAACATTCTGCAAAAGGTTGACTAACATTAAAATTCCTAGTAAGTAATATGTTCTATTTATTTTAATCGATATATGTGAATTCATGATGCAAAAGGAAATTAAGCTAGGGATGAAGCTTGAAAATGAAGGATTTATTTCCAGATGTATTAAATTGAAATTTTATTTTTAAATAAGGTAAATATGTTTCTATAACACGAGTTTTGATAAAGTTAGTTGGCAATGTAATGCATCATATATATATCGTCCTTACATTTAGCAATATTGTACTGTTAAAAAAATGGTAAATAAGGATTCATGCCAATTGAAATTAAGAAGTTAATTTATTATTAGTATATGTTATCAACATTTATTTGTAAAAGCAAGGCATGATTTTATCGATATTTGACAGAAGATTTTGTTTTTATTTGTCAGTTTATGGATCAGTATGATATTTTTAAAACCGTGTGTTTTATTTGGAAGAAACAATGCTCATTCATAATAGTCATGTTTGTTAATTAGTGAAAAGAAAACTAGTACAATAATAGGGCGAGTTGGTAAAGTATTAACAAGAATATGAATCAAAATATAGATTAAGTTAGGTAAGGATTAAAATTAATAATTAAACTGTTAGCGGCCACTATCTAAAAATTTCCTTTATATGAGCTTGATATTAATGAGATAAAATTAAAGTGAATTGATATTAATGAGATAAAATTAAATTGCATCAATGCTGAGGATGCAGTAAAAATAATTAAATTTTTAGTGTGATGAGGTGTTGAATTAAAATTCTCTTATATGATCTGGATCGGCCCTAAGTTATTATTATGCTTGTGTGCTTGAATATATTTTTTTCATTATGTTCCTTATTTAATGTGTTCCATCATTATTCATGTGCAATAATAATTCTGATTTTTCAATCAAGAAGATTAGGATATGTGAAGTATGTTGTAAAATGGAGGAGTTATTTTTTTATATAAATAAATGTCATTAGTTTAAAGTATTTTCGTCTCTGATTTATTTGCCACCCCTATGACAGTGATGGAGGTAACTATTTGGTGTAACCTGGGTTAACTTTATAAAATATAACATCTAAAATTTTTATAAAAAAAGAACACAACGCAAAACTAAAGATCTTTATGAATTGTTTTGGTGTTGAATTTGGTGATTATTTTAAAGATTATTTAAGAACTGAAATTAAATTGATGTTATGTTAAATTGTGACAAGAAATGAATTAATTATTTGTTTGATCAAATGCTATTATACTTGCCTTGCACATGTAAATATGATTTAAGATCTAAGATGCTATGAATCTAAAGGTAAGTGAATTGAGTAATTGGAGTGTTGTTTTTTTGAGTTATCTAGATACTGGGAGTAAGAAGTTTATAATTAGTAGTTAACTTAAAAGTTTATAGTTTTGTATTAATTTAAAAGTTCATAAATTTGTATTTTTAATAATAATAATATTATATAAAAAGACTAGTTAAATTAAATATAAATCTTTTACAACAATTGATAATTAAATTACATACATATTAATGCGAAACACTTCTTCTATGAGTTTGTCCCGACGTTTTCATGAAAAATCAACGGCTCGGACCCACACTAAGCCTTTCTTACGTTTTATTTAGAGTACCCTTTGATGGTGCCATATGTTGACAGTATATAGAACTACATTTCGTGCATGCGCAGTAAAACATTATTTACTACAAATGTTCATATTTCCTGTAATATTCAAATTTTAATACAATGTTTCTTTTATGTATTGTCAGGTATTCTGTAAGTTTCGTACAATACGAAAGGAAACTCTGCATGTTTTAATCAAAAAACACGGAGAGCTTGAAATCCTCAATTTAGTACCGATTTTTACTTATGTTCTGATTAACATTTTTATTGTCTCACTTTGGGTCCTAGTAATACTCCTCATATTCTTTAACATGACACCAGAATCAACCTCCTAGCTAAATGCGTTCCCACGCTACACTTATTTATAACCTTACATATAGCTAATTCATAACAATCACTCGCTTGCGGCTACACTAGTACGATGACGTTACAGGCAAAAAAATACTATGCGACAAGCTCTTACAGATATGATAGATATGATCAATCCGTTGTGGGGTCAACAATTCTTTTCTCATTATTAATCTCATGGTTATTAGCTATTCAATTGTGTCGGTATTTTGTCACACAAGAAATTTCGACTGACTATTACTGTAATTGTAGCGAGCGGTAAGAAGTTTTCACGTCAAAAGAAGAGACTCTGTAAATTCAATTCGCCTTTGAAAAAAGAATGTCTAAACCTTTAAAGACTACAATGCAGAGCATATTTTTTTGTCTTCTTTTGTATTCCAGGTCTACTCTTCACACAACTACTAGTGATAAAATGATAAACTGAGATAGATATTCATAATCGTTTAATATGTATTTAAGTCATGATAAATCTTAAACCAAATTATTTTTCAGACTTTACACTGCTGGACTCAATCCAGATATTGAGAAACTGTATCCTCAAGTGCAATTCCCGGTGCCAAAGGGTACACCAATGATATCTCCATTAATCAAATGGGATCATTCTGAGAGTTGGTGTGTGCCCAAATGGGACAAAAATACAAACCGGTCCCAGATGATCACCGAAGTGAATGTTGGTTCAGATGAGTCACCCGACAAGTACATCTTGGATCACCGCATAGATGGCAGATGTCTTTATCCAGCCACTGGTTATCTGGTATTAGTTTGGAAAGCTCTGGCAGAGATGAAGGGAAAGGATGTTATGTCACTTCCTGTTACATTTGAAGAAGTGAAGATTCACAGAGCTGCTGTATTATGTATAGAAGGTAATTCTCCTTCTTTGTAACAAATGAAATGTTTTGTCTATATATGAATGAATAAGATAAATTACGAGAAGTTTTAAATTTCTTCAGCTTTTAGATTATGAGTGGAGGAAATAACAAATATTGCACTAAAGTAGGGATTCTGAAAAAGAAACATCCCCACTTTTAGATAAAAAACGATGTCATATTCCCACTATGCGTTCAGTATTCTGAATGTTGTACAATATCAAGACTGCATCGCAGCAATGATGTACAACATCGTATGCCTTTTTGAGACAATGGAAGATAAGGCTTGTCATTTTCATGACTCCCCGTGGTGCAACTATTCTTCTCTTTCTTCATTAGCAATGAACCTAGCCATCTTATTTGGCTGCGAAACACTAAAACAAGTGAATAAAACTTTGTATAGGGAGATTAAAAGTCCTACAGATTAGCTATACAATGGAGAGAAACTGATGTATTAATTGTGCAACAGTTGTACCCTTACCAAAGAAATAAATATTATGCTTGTAAAGAATCTGTGTATACACCAAATGATAAAGATTATATCTTTAATCTGATTGCACTTCTGGGTACACAATTTTCGTTCAAATTAATTAGTCTTCAAAATAAGTTCAGACCTGAAAAAGTTAGAGTAGTGTTGTAAAACAAAGACAGATATCAGTTAATATTTTTCTATTTTCCCCTCCTATAAAATAATTGCAAAATATTGCATGTGAGACAGCATCAAGATATTTTCGAAACCTGTGAGATGAAATAATTAATCAGTACAAAGTTTCAAAAATGTCTTTAAGACTTATCTCATAAGGTATTTTTATTCCTAACACCTATTACAATGAAACTATTATTACCCTAAGAACACAAAGCACTAGAAAACATTGTACCATATAGGGAAAATGCAGTTTACTTCCTAATGCTATTGGGGTAAGGGAATCTTTAAATTCAAATGAATTAAAAAATCAAAGAAGCAGTTAATCTTTTCATGACACAAAAATTCGAATTTTCTATTTCAGTTTTTTGAGAACTATTTGTGCATCAATTTTTAATATGCTTCCTCGAGTTATTCAGGATATTTTATGTAATCTTAAAAAGTTTTAAATACATTTTAAATTCTAATGACCTTTTTAAATAAATAACATCAATCAGAAATTGCTTATTTTAAAGATAAATATTTTATGTTGGTTACTAAACTAATGAATCTAATTTCTTTATAGTATCAACCAAATTCCTAGTTGATATAACAAATTCTGGAGAATTTGAAATCTCTGAAGGTGGCATAACTGTCTGCACCGGACGTATATATTTTCAAGAAGAAAGTGTGAAAACTGATGCATCCGAGTTATTGAAAAGTAAAGATCTAAAATCTTTGTCATTAAAACAGAGTGATATTTATAAGGAATTGAAACTGAAAGGATATGATTATGGTCCAGCATTTCAAGGTTTAGTTAAAGCTGATTTGGAAGGTATGATTTTGAGTCTTGCCATTAAATGATTTGTAGAGAAATTGTAGTCTTAAGTGTCATGTAATTAATGAAAATTTAAGATATACAACTTTAAATTTTTAAACAGAGAATTTGTTTTCATCCACCCCTTTTTTAAAGAATTTAACATATTATTAGAATGCTATAAAAGAGATCATAATAAATCAAAGAAGACATTTATGGATTATATGCTCTTCAGACTTCAACATAATGAATAATTATGCATAATAGTAGTTAATTTGTGGATAAAATTATTATGTTTTATTCGCTCCATTCCTTTGTCTATAATTTATCTTTGTTCCTTTCTATATAAAAATATTATTTAGACTTAGTCGTAATTAATCCTGCGGATGTAGATTGGTTTATTGTTTTCGATTGGGGGTGGGGAAGCATCAGAATTTATCTTGTGTTCTGATATACATTTTAATAAACTTATTATTGAATAAATTTTATAAATTAGTTTAACTAGCATGAAATTGTAAAGACAATATGGATTTAGATACTCAACTTTGAATGCATATTTAATTATGCATTCAACATATCCACCAGGAATAAATACAATTATAATTTTTAGAGAGAGCTGCACAAATATTTATTATATGTATCGCAATAGAATATATGCACGTTGCATCTACGAAAATAACACCAAATAACATCAATAACATTTTTGTTTCATTAGTACTTACTTTTATTTCAGGAAATAAAGGCCTCCTGAAATGGACTGGCGATTGGGTAGTTTTCTTAGACACAATGCTTCAGGTTTCCATTCTTGGCTCACCAAAACGAGCGTTGTGCCTACCAACCCGAATACAGAATATAAAAATAGATCCTATCCTCCAAAAGACTGTGGTGAATAGTGCACTTAAGGAATACAATGGTAAGAATTATAACAGTAGGCATGTGTCATCCTTTACTTCCATTTAAAAAAAAGTCTATTTATATATTTTTGTTTCATTCTGTTGATATAGATCTGCTTATATTTCGTAGGTTTACCTGTCTTCCATGAAAAAAACACTAAACGAATAATTTCTGGTGGAGTGGAGTTTAAACACTTGAAAACAAGCGTAGCCCCAAGAAACCAAGGGAAACAGATACCTTTATTAGAAGAATATAGATTCATTCCATACAGTGAAACTAAGATCCTTTCTAAGTCTGATGAAGAAACACTGGGAAGATATATTTATGTTTGCTCATCACTAGCAAAGACGATTTTGGAATTATCTGGAAAAAAAAAGGATCAAATATATAACGTTTTGAAGGGATTTGAAGAATCTGATGAATTAATTATGAGCTACTTAAAATCATACACTGATAATCATGTCCTTCTCAAGTCTCTATCTGGCATTATAAATACTGCAACTAGCAAGGACTTGACACGACATGTCAAGAACTATGTCAACAGCTACCTATCAGAAAGGGATAATGACATATTATCTCAAACTATGTTGCAGGAAAATCCTTTACGAACTGTGATGGATGTTGTTTTAGAAAATGCTGCTTACAGAAGGTTGAAGGTACTAGAAATTGCTGAAACATCTGTGCCTTTTAGCACTAAAATCAGTGAATGTGCCCAGAACTTTGGGGTGCTGAATATAAATTATTTAATTGCTCATTCTACACCTGATCTCTTAGAAAAGAGTAATTTACCCTCAGGGAACTTTGAATTGTCTTCATGGGATCCGAAATCTGCATTGACCTTCAAAGATGTACCAGATGATCATGATCTTTGTGTAATGAAGTTCTTGAATCATCCTAGTAAAGAACTTAGAAAAATCATTGAAAATGTAATGACAACACTTAATGGCAATGGATTCGTACTTTTACTACAGAGGACTCGTTTAGTTCTTGCTGAAAGAATTTTATCAGCTGTTGGGGAAACCGTGTTACCCATTCATGCTGAATCTGATTTAGAACAGACTTTTAAAGACCTGAACCTACAAGTGATTTGCAAAAAATCTGATTCTTTAACATCTACCATGTACTTATTGAGGAAATCTGCTGATATATCTTATGAAGATATAGTTATTCCTGTCATAGAGGATAAGTATGAGAGATGGGTGGATGATTTGAGTGAACAAATGACAGTGGCATCAATGTCATCTGACCCAAAAAGAATATGGCTTGTGAGTGAAGCTTATAATTCTGGAATTATTGGGCTTGTAAATTGTTTGCGTCAGGAACCCGGTGGATCAAGTATCAGGTAATGAATAGTTTTCATTTATGCTATAAATTGAACTTTCCATTTTATGACTGCATATTTATTCATATAATTTGAATAACTACAATCAAGTTGGAAGCTTTCTAAATCAATAAAAAAATTTTGAAGTTATATTAATGTTTCATAAACTATAAAATAATATTAATTTTCTTAAATTTGACTTACCATTAGCTTCATAAAAAGATTCTTTCATCAGTCAGTGAGTCTCGGTATATGTAACTAGATCCAAACAAATGACATAAGCTGGTTTCTTATTTTTAGTGCTGAAATTGTTGTAAATTCTTGAATTTAAATTCAAGCTTCTTTCTACAAAAATCGTTCGGATCTAAAATATGCACAGTCAGTTGTAAATAATTAAAGAAAATGTACAAAATATTTCAGTGGGAAATTTGTTTATTATTTGAAATGAATTTTTTTAGCAATATGGAAGATATATTTCATTTGTAGATGTATGCAGAGTGTCCCAAAAAAGAGGAATCCTAGGCATATACTTCTCATTACAAAGATTCATCAAATAAGAAAGAATTTGTATGAATATACTTTGACTTCTAAGAGAATTGATAATAAAAAGTGAGAAAAATTAAATTTTTATACGGCCCCGTAGTGCAAAATATCAGTTATTAAAATGTTTCTCTTTCATTATTCTAATCACATACCAAGGTGCACGCTTCTCTCTGCAAAACGTTTAATGGTATAAGAAGACAAATTTATTGACTTAAACTACTTATCCATGCCTCTCACTGCTGTTTGATGTAGTCTTTCGATGTACATATGAGTGATAATATACATATTTCAATAAGTTATTAAAAGGTTGGACTCAGGAAATAACAATGCATTTTTAAATCTTTTTATATATATAAATATTAAAAAATAGTCAACTAATACATTAATTGAAGTATTTAAAAATATCTCATCTTGTGAACATTCGAAAAGTATCCTCGGTGATATATCAGCATTGACGGCTTATATACGCAGAAACAAGTATTGCTATAAAAATATAACTAGAAAACAATTGAAATACAATTTTTCAAAAATACCTTTACCTTCAGATAGTGCAAAATTATAGTTGCAATTATATGAATTGTATTTTAGAAAATTACAGTCCTTTTCCTCCGATGAGTGACTCTTATCAACCGGAAAAGAATATGTAGTAAACAGCCATGTTTTCGTTGAGATAAAATAAATGTGAATCCGAAACCTAAAAACAGATAATGAAAGAGAAATCGAAGGAAAACAAATCTAGAGCACGAAGGTGAACCTTTGGTAATATTGAAGGAAAAAAAGAACATTAGTGGGCCTAGCTTCAAACAGGAGCATCAGCAAATCCAGTTATGTCAAAGTTCAAAGCCAGAAAGGACAGCTATTCGTCTTCGCCCATTTTGTCAATTGGTTGTGAGCAACGAGAGAATTTTGGTGCTTTCCACAACTATTTGGTGTTCGACCTCTTCCTATTGATTTGCTGTCTTCTTTTCCCGTTTTGAACGTTTTCTGTTGATAAGTCTCAGAGTGTAGAAGTAGTCAAATAAGTATAAAACCGAAAATACGAAATTTTAAAATAATTTTAGTGCGTTCTAGAACTCTGCAACCCTAAAGAACAAGTCATCACTGCTTTCAGGTGAAACATAATAATACGCACAATGACGAGAGCAAATAATTTAACACCTAAAGGCACGATTTTTTAAAAAATGATTTTAAATTGATTTTTGGCTTTATCTCCTTGAAAAGAACATGGGAAAAATACATTAAAAATCCTATTTTGTATTAAGTATAGTTAATAGCTAAAAATAATTTTTTACCCATCAACAACACTGGGCTTTAATTGATAAAAAAAACTCCTTGATAAAATTCTATATTGTCAAACACGTGTTATTTTTAAGAACTAATAATAAAGACAAGGGATTTTCTTCAAAATTATAGAAAAAGAATATTGCATTCTCAAGCGTACAAACAAAGCAAAAAAGATGCAGCCTGAAGAGAAAATCATCTATTTAGCTTTATATTTTTATCAGCTATCAAGCTACCACCTATATGTTGTAAATTGATTAAATAACATTTTCGGCATGCATTCTATTGCAACAACTGCCAACAGGGCTTCAGTCTTATTCTCAAGACTTTAGAGGCCAAAGTTGGGTATGTTGCTCAAAGCAACATTGGGCGTTTTAGGGTAATCTCCTTTTCCGATTATTATCTTATTTTCCTGTAATGCCTTAAATTTTCGTTTTCTTAAGTTGTTCTTCCATTCTTTATCAAGTCGATATTTGCAACTATCTGGCAATGAAACTGAATAATAATATGCAATTGTCAAACCTTTTCAATCCATGATGATTTAATTATGTACTACTAGACAAATATTTGCTTTTGGCATTTTTCTATGTTGAATAAATTTACATTTATGCAATAAACATTTCCATATAAATTTGTGAGCAGCCTTTTTAAATTGAAAAATTAATATGTCTCTGCAATATTTGCAGATAGAATCGTGAAACTTTGTTTGCACATAGATGAGTGTAAGAGGAATATTTTACTCATTGACACTTTTGCTCTATGGGGAACGTATACAAATTTATTTTACTTACTTTTTTTTAAAATTTGAACTTCCCCAGAAGATGAAGTGTTATCACATAAATTCCTACCTTATTCGATGAAGCTTTGTAATCGGAAGTACATCTGTGTGCATTATTTAAGGAAATAAATTCTTGTTCCACTTTTTTGGACACCCTGTATATTCATGTATATTATTCTTCTTAATTTGCTTTTATTTATTCATTCTGTTTGTAGTGTGTTTCATTTCTTTCCACTGATGGTATAAAAATTGCATTGCAAACTATTTTTCCGTTCAGTAATATAAAACCCTTTCTGTTGTTCAGTGTTTCAAAATCTATTATATCTTATAACTGCATTATTTTATTCTTATATTTTTTTTCATTGCAGATGTGTATTTGCCAGTGAGGGAACTCCAAAATTACCTGAATTCACCCTTAAAAATCAGTTTTATCAAGATATTGCTAAAAAAAATCTTACTATGAATGTTTTTAAGAGAGGTGTTTGGGGAACTTTTAGGCATTTAACAATGTCTGAAGGTAAGTAAAAATAGCTTTTTTCATCTCTATATAAATAACTTTTCAAATTTCTTTAAGATATATAATGAATACTTTTTTAAATACATATATATATTTTTCTATTTTCTAGCAAAAAATGAGAAGTGACATTGCATGACATTTTTGCAATTATAATTATTTTTCAAAATTCAAAATGTCCTTTAATATTTATATTTTAGATTATAATTATATCTATGTTTTCTTTAACAAAAATGCTTTCGTGATTTTCTACAAAGAATATGCTATGGAATTCAGTATAAAGTTTCTTTTATTTTTGTAAAAAAGGAAATCAAGCAAACATAATGTGATAGAGAATCATTCCTTCCTAAATTAATTTTCAAATTCCAAATCATTAACTCACATCACGTCCATAACTTTCTTTAATATGGCTTCCTATCCTGCAGTCAGGAGATTTGACTATTAGCCATTCTAGATTTTTAATCAGATACACTTTCATAAAAGTTTAGCTGAACATTAGCAAGCATAGCATTTGAATGATGTTAGAAATCTTTAAAATTTTATTAACAGATTTAACAATGCTGTGTGGATTTAAGAACTTTTCAAAATCATTTAATTTCTGCAATTTATTTAGTTCAGCTTTGTTTTGCTAAATATGGATAAAAGTTATTCGTTTGATATACTTGAAAGGAGTCTGATGATAGCCATAAATATTTATTGTAATGGTTTATTTACTTCAAAATATTTTTCTCTAAAATTGAGTTTTAAAAGTAATAATTTAAGTATTTAGTTTTATTTAAAAGTATTAGTAATGCAACGAAAGTCGAAATCACGCAAATTCTCTTCTCCAACTGCAGAGCCAATTAAAGCCAAGTCCATTGAACCTTGTGTAGAAGGTGAGACCTTCGTGAATAACACTAAAAATTTCCCCTGATATCACATTATAACCAACGGCCCACCCGTGAAGGTGTAGGACCAACTAGGATCGCCGGGGAGAGAGAACCAAAAGCCGAAGCAGCACTTATTGAGATCTAAAAAAATGTACAAAACACAAACGCCAGACCAGGCGTATAAAAAGGGGTACAGCATATTTTTGTTCGTACAACTTAAGAAGAATGATACAAGTAAATTGCCGATCTGGGGCAAGACCAAAACGAAATTACATTACTACAGGGGGGAAAATGCAGTTAACTCATTCACGTTCATTGGTTTCGCAGTGAAACCACAGGTTCAGCATTTTTTATTGAGCATGGGCGAAACGTAGCGTCATTTTTCTTTCATAACTTAAGAGCCAGATACATAGGCCAACTTATATAAAAATTCAAGATCAATACCGTTAGTATTTAGAAAGATATCGGCATTGCAAGAGTTGAATTGCTTTTGATCTCAAAGAGGAACAAAATGATGAGGGTTCTTGCACAAATTGATATTTTTTAAAATTGTTTTTCTATAGTAATATTAAATTTTAGGAAGGTTGAATATCCTGAATACTCACATATACTTATAAATTAAATACACCATTTAAATTGCATTTCGATGATAATTTAATCGGAAAAAATTAACCCGTTACCGTTCATTGGTTTCACTGTGAAATCAAAAATTTCTTAAAAATAAAAAATACTAATTTTTTCCTTTACATATTTAAGATCAGCTACATATCTAACACATATTATTGAAATAAATTTAGTAATTTTCAAAACGAAACATGCGGTGAACTTGAAAGGGTTAAAAGCAATTAAAAACATTGAAATCAAACACACGGAGACAAAACATAGGAAAATATGTGCAACTCACCGTGCGCAGAGGGCAAGGGTGCGATGCACCCTGAAAGTCCCAAATAAAGAACTCGACAATCAGTAAAAAGTCAAAAGACAACAAAATTTAACAAAGTTAACGTAGTTGAAAGGAGAAAAGCAAAAATTCAATATTTACCACAGCACAGTACGGATGGTGTAGCTTAACACCATTTGAAGGTTGAATACATTACAGCAAATTTCAAATTAAATTTCAAAAAAAATTCAGCTCAGTTGAATTGAAAGTTTATACATAGTTGAACGAGAAATTTCGTCATATCAGAACTTTACCAAGAGAAAAATTAATACCGGAACGGATTGCACATAAAAAGAAAAATTTGCAAGCTTAATAGTTATGAATAGACAATTAATAGAAATCACAGAGAAGGAATATATATATATATACAGGGTGTCCCAAAAAAGTGGAGCAAGAATTTATCTCCTTAAATATTGCACCTGCACATATACTTCCAATTACAAGTTTCATTAAGGGGAGTCAGTACCCTATACACTTTGAAAAATTCGATTTTTTTGGTTTTTATATGTTTGAAATCTTCATTTCAAGAACTTTCCAACGATACAAGTCTTTTGCTCGTATTGATATTAGAAGTAAGCTAAAATAAATTTTTAAAAAATGTAAACGGACCTCTAAATGGCGTGCCACCCCCACTTTGACAGATGAAAAATGTAAACATTGGACATTTAACCCAATGCTTCATTTGCAAATCCTTACGTTTTATTCATTATTTGACTGCGAGCAAGCGGCAGTTTAACTGTAACTGTTTTTGCATTCTTCCTTGCTGTGTTTACATTTCTTAGCGTTCGTTCGTTTCGAATCAACGTGTGAAGTACTTACAAAACACGTTTTTTTCTTGCAAATCGCTGAGTTCGGAAGTTGTTATTTATCGTTTTGTGTGCTTTTTTCAATTGTGTTATTAATTTTATTCCTTTTCAGTCAATTATTAGAATATTTAATTATGCCTCGGTCCATGAGAATTTTTAAGAAAAGTTCAGGTAAGGAGTATAAAAAATCCGAAATGGCTGTAACTCAGGTTCAAAACCTTTCACCAAATGGACAATCTTGTGCTAAAGAAAGGAAAATACCTAATATAGATGTTTCTTTTTCAGCTGAAAATACAGGTAAAGGTGTTTTAAATTCTATTATAGGCGTGAATATTCTTGCACGTGTATTTAAAAATTTTGTGAATTGTAAAAATTGCAACAGTGATTGGGAACTGCAGGTGCTGAAAAGTACTTCTGGTCTTGCAGTTTCTTTTATTTTGAATTGTTTTCAATGTGAGTATACTAAAGAAATCAGTTCATCTGAATTTCATGAAGGAACGCAGATTGCTACAGTTAATACCAGGTATGTATATGCGTTGTGTAGAAACGAGGTTACACGTCACACAATGGTGTAGTAACCGTTACCAGTATGGACACTGGTAAAGTAATAGACATAGATGTACTAAGCAAGTACTGTGTTGGCAAAAACAAGAAAAATCATGAAACGAGCTGCAAAAGTAACTTTCGTGGTTCCAGCAGTATGATGGAGGTGAAAGGTGCGTGTAACATATTCAAACGCTCTTTGACATTCCATAATGCACGCTACACGAAATACTTGGGAGACGAGACTCGAAAGCATTTGATGCGATAAGAAAAGTAAATATTTATGGAGATGAGTTTCAGGTGGAAAAATTGGAATGTATTGGCCATGTCATGAAACGCATGAGGTCGGGACTTCGAAGACTAAAAGAAAAGATGAAAGGGCAAGTTTTACCTGATGGTGAACGCCTTTCGGGAAAAAATCGTTTGACTGACAGTCAAATCGATAAGATACAAAACTACTATGGTTTAGCCATCCGTCGAAACCTCAACAGTGTTCATGCTACGCACCAAGCCATTTGGGCAAATTTTATGCACAAATTGTCCACTGATGAAAATTCACAACATAACATTTTCACAACATTCTTCAAAATTGAGAGTAATATTTTAAGTATTTAGTTTTGTTTAAAAAGTATTAGTAATGCAACGAAAGTCGAAATTAATATCAGGCAAATTCTGTTTCTCAACTGCAAAGCGAATTAAAGCAAAGTCCAATGAACCCTGTGTATGAGGGGAGATTCCCAAGCATCTTAAGACCTCCGTGAATAACACTAAAGAATTCCTTTCTTTGTCGGTGGTCGAGAAAAGCCACAAATATCCGTGGGGAATGGTAGGCCTCGGTGACTTAGTGGTAAGGTGTCACCAATGGAACCGGAGGGTTCCAGGTTCGAAACCCGATTTTTCTGAAGATCCGCCCTGAAGAAAGTATACGTAGGGGGCTAAACGTCTTCCCTCTGGTGTGGTGTTAATGCTAAGACTACTTTGTTTTATTGTCCACGCCGACCCTGCTTTTACAAAGGGTGTAAAGCATGTGCCGAGTCTGCGGAAAGAAAAATCCCAGTACAAATATTAAAATACGAAATTAAACTTTGCAATAACCCATGGCTCTAAAATTAACAACTTTTAATTTTTCAAGTTATTACCTCATTCAAGTGCTCAAACTGTAAAAATGCATCACTCAGAGACTAACAGACATTTAAACAAATATTTATTATTAAGCATTACTTGGTTAATCATGTTTTACATAATTAGAAAGGTTGGACTCACAGCATTTAAATATGACTCGTAGGAAATAACACACTTTTCCACCTGAGCACTCAGCATTAAAATAAAAGTAGTTAAATGAAGGCATTCATTTATATAATAAACCTGTCTAGATTACGGAACACACATTACAGTACATAGAAATAATAATACACGAATAATTACCACTGGAGAAGAAAAAGAAAAGGGTATATCCAAAAGTAGAATCACCAAATAAAATCATTACAATCTTTCAGCAGCTAGGTTTTTTGATGTACAGAAATTATTAGTTCAGTATCCCACGTACTTATACATACGCGCAAGCACCTGAAAAAACAGCATACGTTCGCGGATGTATATAAAATGCTTTATGTCGAGAGTTCCATATTTTAGTAACTTCCTCTCAGCAATGATGATAAAGCTTCGCCTATGTATTATATTTTGCTCACAAACACTTGGTCTCTGGAAAATTTTAAGACAGTTAAAAAGGAAGGAAAAAGTTAATAAGGGGTACACATCACTTTTCTTGATAGCAATCATCAGGCAGCATCTCCTGAGAAGGAATTCGCTCGGCATTCACAATTGCACATTCCAGCTAGAAGTACGTAGACCTTTTTCCACATCAACTCTCGACGCTCCACATCACTGGCTCCGTAATCTAGAACTATTTACTATTATAAGCCAAGAAACAATTTTGCGCAGTAAATGGCACAAGACCAGTGTCTCTGTATAAAAACTTGCAAATAGCTTCAAGGATAAAACCTCTTCTAAATCAAGATTCAATATTAGGTGTCTACAAATGGCGAAACCCGAGACTTCATCCCGCCACTCAGCCAAAGTCAAGCCGGATTTCTTCAGAAAATCTCACCTCCTCTGCTCCAGCCAATAACCCTGTCTCTCCTTTCGCCTTTTCCACAAGCCCCACTTTGGTCATGAAACGGAAGCCATGTGACTGAGATCACACCGATTATTTGTCCATCTGCTCCGCCGAGAGGATGATGATATCCCAACTTTCTTTTCGAAACTTCTAGATCTTTCTCTGAGCAGCTGTAGGCATTTGTCGCCGACCACATGAATCTGGGATCGTCGAGCAGCAATCGCCCCCATAGGAAATGATCCCCGGGGTCAGCACTCACAGGCGCCAAAAGCAGCCACTATTCAAAAGATGTCCAGGTCAGAATCTCAGAAAGAGAACTTATTAGGTTTGAGAAGGAAAACAGGTTCCGTGCTACATATTCAGAATTTAAACAATTAATTAGCCTTTAAACAAACACATAAAATGACACAGATATTCGCATAATAGATCTGAGCAAAAACAAATAATATATGGTAAGCCACTTCATAAATTTTATACATAAAAAATTGTATGCAAAAAGAGCTTTCAAGTGAATTGTTACTTATTAAGTTCAGATAGAAGATCAAACTTTGAATTTACCTAATTAGAAGCATTAAAAACTAAATTGAGCTTATTAATTTAGGATTCAATTTATTAATTTATTTTCAATGTTGTGAGACAACACAACAATTTAACCCAACAGTTTTTTTGGTTTGCTTATTAGAAGTGTGTGTACCAAATTTCATCAAGATCGCCCCGCCGAAATCGCCAATCGGCCTCTCTGTCACATGCAGGGACGTGGCGAGCGTCTCGCATCTGGGGGGTGGGTGAGATCCCAAAAATGCCGACTCTCATGATGAACTTTGCAGACTTAAAAGACAAATATTCTTATAGTGCCTAATATACACACATATTCCTGCTGTGATGCACAATATCATGTTCAGTGATGAGGACACGAAATATCTAAGGGCTCAAACAAAGACAAAACACCTGCCTTCAAAAATAACATTAAGAAAATAAAGACAAAATTTAGCTTAGCAAAGGCACGATTTTATCCCCTCCTCGTTAGGAAGTCCTAACTCTCGATGGAAAATAAACTCGTCTGTATAAATCACTTTTGCGACCATTGATTAGCTGTGCTTTCCCAATGTTTGTGTGTGGGTGCAACCCATCAGAAAAACTTTGAGAAGTGCAAGAAAGATATCACAAATGTCCTCAGAAACTAAATTTATTCGCAAACATCTGAAACGCAAAACCATTTGAAATTTATTGAAAATATAGCCATAAAATATTTGAACAAAATGTATAATAGATATTCACGAAGCCGCAAGGGAGATTCCAATGCATGACCCTAGTATAGAAACAGACGCAGAGCAACGCACTATTTAGAAGCACCCTCACCTCAAGACTTTCTGAATCGCCACATAGCCTGATTTGGCCAACATAATCAAAACAACATATCAACAATATAGTACAATTTTATTAATATAAATTATTTCATTATCACTATAATTACTTTGAACTGAATTTTATTTCTTACCATCATTAAATTCAATTAATCATAAATAATACATTCTGATACATAAATAATATACATACATATAATATTTAAAAAATACGAATAATAATCAATCCTCAGGCGCTTAACATATCATGCCACTGAAATTTCTTTCATAGATGTGGAAAATAAAAATAAAATATCAGTCTAAAATCTCCTTCCATTGGTCGTTTCTTATTACTGAAATTATTGTAATTCAGGTATTTAAAATGTTATGAAAAAAACACATCAGGGTGTTAATTTTTTTAAATATGCAAACAATAAAAATATCAATTTCATTAATCTTTAATTTTTTATATTAAAAATGTGAGAATTATTTCATTTAGAATCAAAAGTGAAATGTTTTTACAGAGTAGGTATTTGGCCAAATCAATATTCGTTATATCACTAATCTCGATGTTGAAAAAAAACTTCTTCGAAATTCAACTCAATCAGAATTTCCGTTTATTACTATTATATACGCGGTAAAAAGGTTCTTTTATTCCTCATCCGAGTACTCGGAAAATCGCAAACATACTCTGGTAAAATATATGCAGAAATTTGCAGAATTTTTTTAGATCTATTAAAACAAATCATGTTAAATAAGCAAATAATTAATGCAACAAAAGCAATGTAAAATAATGAAAAGTAGTGCAACTTGGATTATTTATAAATTCTTTGTGTAAAAGTAAATACAGCATGAGAAAAAGGCAATTTTAACTGAAAAAGGTAAGAAAAGATCTATTTTTAAAATTTAACACATTTAATAAAGAATACATAATGAATAAATCAAAACTGTGAAATTTTAATTAACAAAGTAATAATATTTATTGATAATTATTTTAATAAACTTACTTAAAGCTTAAATTTAAAATAAATCAAAACACTGAGAAATATTTCATTGCTGTTTTGATTGGATACATTGATTGGATTCTCGAGTCAATAAAGAACCTCAAAAAGTTATTTATTCACGATCGATGAGCATACAAAGTAAGGGTGAAAGCAATTCGGAAATATAAAAGAATTTACAACTTTCATTCTTTACATTTAATTAAGCAAAATAAATTCTAATTACAGATTATATTTAGGCATTATGCGTATAGAAAGTTTAAGGAAACAGAGAAAAAATCGAATTACTTACGAATTAATTACGAATCATCATAAAATATTTATTTTTTCAGGTTTAGATTTAAAACGGTTTACATATTCTTTCGTCATTAAGCAACATTGTCATCAAGCAAGTACCTTACTTCCTGCCATTCATCATATTTATCTTTAACCAAAATTCGAAGAGTACTAAGTAACATATTTTTTGTTTGAACCTTCATTGCAGGCATTGACACTCTCACTACGACACCCGCCCCAGCCGGCTTGGTAGGTTCTATACGAGCCAGGCGGATTTTCGGACGGACAAGGGTCAAACTAGGGGTTTGGGTAGTAAAGCGAATTTTCCACAAGGGTTTCCTCGGGGAGGGAAAAAGTCTGCTATTCATGGCTGACAGTGATGAATTGATTTCGCCTGCGGGAAGCTTCAAATGTTTTCAGAAAGAATTACACGCTGAACTTTCAAAATAAGATTCTGAAATAATTTTAACCTGTTATGTTTTTTTACTAAATCTTTGTTTATTTGAATGAAAAAATATTAAAGCTAAGAATACAGTTTAAAAATTTAAATTTCGTAGAAATTCATTCATTAGAGTAGATTTTTTTCGAATTTCTTGTAATGAAGACAAATATCGGTTTGTACGTTAATAGATTAACAATGATTCCTTTAAAACGGGTTAACTTTTACTCCAGAAAATATAATTAAAACTATTTACTCATGAATATGTAATTTTTTGATTCACTGGGCTTGATTGAAGGATTCAAGATTTTAAATATAAACAAACAAAAACAAAACACTCGCAAGCTGTGCTAAATTTTATTACTGATGTACTTGATTTTTAAAATTTCTTGTAATTTTTCTTCTCGATGACAATACAACAGTTTTTATATTTTTATAACTAAATTATAAATTAATCGATTAACTGAACTAAATTTCAATTCCTTACAAGAGGTGTTTCATGTTGCAAATTTGTGTTAAAAATTATTTCAAGATTACATAATATTTATAATAATGAATTAAAAAAGATCAATCAGTAACGAATAATTAAAATAGAATGCTTTTTTCCTTTATATACAACTAAAGAAAAGTGTACATTTAAAAATTGTTTTCATTAAATTTGTTTTTCTTAAAACAATGCTGTAAATGGTTTGGTCAATAACGTGTTAAATAAAGACACTAAATTTTATTTCTAAGCGATAAGGAGTCATATTATAAAATCATATATCAGTGATTTAACTTCATTTTTTAGAAAAAGATAAGGATTGATGTTTTTCTACGTGACGTTTGAGGGACCAATAATTAAAACACATTCACTCTAAAAGCTTTCCAGACAGATTTAGGATTTGGAAAATTGGAAATTGTCGGAAACATTGTTTAGTCAATTCATTAAATTTTAGCCAATCTCAAAAATTAAAATTCATGAAAAAAATCAAAAACTTGACTGAATTTTTACCGGCAAAATAAACAATTAGAAAAAAATAGCTTCGACTAAAATACTTTACCTCAAACAATTTTAAAATATGGTAAAACCCACCGAATCTAACATAGTAAATTTACTACTTTCTGAGTTTGATGCTTATATTGTTGATAAGTTACTTTATTTTATATTCTTTTTATTTAATAAAAAATTCTTTTCTCATAAATTAGGTATTAAAAATACTAGTTGAAATTCAATTAATCACATAGACTTTAATCTTGAATCAACTATCGTGAGATATAATGAATGGGGTATCAGTTTTGTTAGTTAAATCCATTTACTAAATTCCATCTATGTTATACTCTTATATATAAATCACTTACAGTACTCTTTATTTTCTAGTTTATCTTTTTTCGTACAAAGGAAATATAGACATTCGTAATTCTATTTTATTTCTTACAAACATTTGCGCTTTCCTCAAAAATAAATTCCCTTAAAATTGTTTATATTTCTCCCCTAGTCTAAGAAAGAAGCGTGTGTTTTTCATACAGAAACATATGTCTGTCTATGTGAAAAGAAGTCTGTTAACCTGTTGCATTGTCATTACAAAATGTACCATCAAATCAATCACCGAATGTCGCTATAATTAGCGTTAAAAATGACCAAGGAAAGAAAACGCTACATCTAGCCTTTACAGTCTATTTCAGAATCATTTATCTAGTAAGGAGTGGTAAAATTACTGGAACATGTGTCAGAGAGATTTTGCTATAGAATTGGGAGCCTTGCTTTGTAAAGGAGCTTATTTTCTCTTGTTCAGCGTGGATTGAACAGGACACAACTGAATTCCGAAGGGGATGTTCAAAATATTCCCTTTTTATTCTTAGTCATTTCTGAAGGTTACCAGTTTAGGATTCAACAGGTTAATTTATCTCTCTTAAAAGGAATACCATTTTTGTGAAAAAGAATTGTGAAGAATTATAATCCAAAAGTTTATCAAATAGCTAGTAAAAGGAATGTAAATAGCCATGACAAATTTCATTTCCTGACTACGGTGCTACATATTATTTTATAATTAAATAAATTGTTTGAATATATTGAGCAAAATTACATTAAAAACAAAAATATTATAAACCCCTATTATCGGGGTAACAATTGAAAAAATCCCATTATGTTCTCCATCGAGGACTGTATCATTCAACCAGCGACCCCATTATCTACCCCTGGGTCACGCTCCATTGCGCTTTCGACCACCAACTGTGAGGAGAAAAGGGGAGAAGTCCTGTGAGGAGAAAAGGGGACGAGTCCATTTCACGAATCCATATGTCAACAAAACCTCCGTATTCAAAGGTAGTAAGATTTTGAGGACCGCTAGGAGTCAGAGGGTTAAAGGATGAGTCGCACATATCAAATCGGAGTGAGGGAGTGAAAGAAAGCAGAATAATCGCATTAAGCGTTTCTACCTCCAGTTTGAGAAGCATCTGCGATTTTCGATCTATTTTTTATTTCATTAGTAACCGAATTATTTTGAATATCTTTTGGAAAATTAATTAATTTATCATGGGGTTTGCCCCAAAAAATTTCTATACGAAAGTTTTCTAACACTGCAGTTGGGCTATAAGCATTTGAAACATGCATTTCTATTTTTTTACTGTATCAACTCTCTCAAGAACAGAAATTCTCTTCAATATACATATAAGGTGATATATATACAAACATATACAGAAACAGAAACAAATGCAAAAACCAATTAAGAAATTAGTTTTAATCAAAATAAATACTTAAATTAAAGACGTAATATTTCAGAAGAAGTAAACTTAGGAATTGGACACAACACGATTAACAAAAATTCTAAAAAAGATTTAAATATGAGAAAAAAATTCTAAAAAAGATTTAGTCGGTCTCTTTTGGTTAATTGTCTTTTGTTTACTTTCTGATACTCGTAAAATGTTCCTGGGACTTCACGGAGAGCGAAGGCTTCTAAGACTCTTCACTTCCCACTCCTAGTAAATTATTTTCCGCGACTCACGACGTTAACCGTTAACTGTCAACCACCTCAACCGTGTTCACGTCAGCACTTTTAAACAATGTGTGTGCCGCGTGTGTGGCGTCTGTTTCCTTTGTCCCTTCTCTAGTGGACTATTGGGTGAGTTTTGACACTTTTTTCTTCATTCTTGTTTTGCTTTGTTGGTTATGAGGTTGGGTTTCTTGTGTTTTATTTCAAATGGACCTGAGCTTTTTATTTTTATTTTTATTATTTCTATTTCTACTTTTTTCAATTGGACTCTTATCTATTAGCTTTGTTCCTTATTTCAAACTATGGTTTTGTTCGGTGTTCCCGGGAAACAAACTCTTTTTAGCATTATTGCTAGAGTTTGTGATTAGAAAACACCGAATTCTTTGATATATACGCCCGTTCGGGATTTCCCTTGCTGATGACGCGTCCCGGACGTTGGCGTTTTGTTCCCTTTTTTGTTGTTTTAGTTTTCATTTATGACATGGTTTTGTTTTATTTGTTAATATATATATATATATATAGAGAGAGAGTATAAATCGAAAAATGAAAGAGTACTATTCGCATTTTTGTCTTTACTCGGATTTATTTTCAATTCGTTTTTTTCATATCCTTTCGAATTTGATATGAATGTTTGTTATTTATTTTATTGTTTTTCCATTATGTTTTGCCTCTTTTATATATATATATATATCACACTCCTTTGCCAATTCAATCATCTTCTGCTGTTGTAGTACACTAATAAAAACGGCTGATACTTTATCTAATGTTTGAAAGTATTTATTTGAGACAATCAGTTGTTGTAAAGTTTCAAAGTCTGTGACACACCTTTCAATTTTAAATAGTATTCGAAACTCGTAGTTAAGCGCGAAGCAAATTGCACTTGTGTTTCTTTCTGCCTATATGCATTTCTGAAATTCTCTAGACACGTTTTGGGTGTTCGCTCAAAACAATGGATATAACATATGGTAATACAAGTTAGAATATTAGAAACTCTTTCTCCAAACAAATTCAACAGAATCTCGGCCTTTAACTTCTCGGATCCATTTTTAGAATTAAATGCTCACTCTAATGACGTAAAAACAGAAACACCATCCTTCTGATATACTCGGCATGTTGATGTTCTAACGCTTTTTTTTAAAACATCAATCGATTTTTGAGTTTCGCTTTTATCCTCACGTTCAAAGGAAATCTCATTATTTTTGTTAGCTTTTAACTATGCTAATTCTAACTCTGCTTTAATTCGCTCTACTTGAATCCTCTCAAACACAATTTTAAACACATTTTCGGATTTTTTATTTATATTATCCTCCCACACTTTATCAATGACACTTTTCACAAATTCTTTTAACATTTTTAAAAACATCACTCTCTTTTATTATATTTTTCAAATCAACAATTTTAGCACCTTCCTGCACTGTAAATCTAATTTCCTCAGCCGCGAGTCGTAACTTGTCCTTTGTTAAGTTTAAAGTTATGAACATTCTCAAATTAAATTGCAGCAAACAAAGTTATTCTCATCCGAAGCAAAGGAACTCCTGAACGGAAAAAAGAAAGGCGCAGTTCGGGTCCGCGCAGTAGATTGTTCGTGAAAACGTCGGGATAAAAACATAAAACAAGTGTTTCGTATTAATATGTAATTTAATTATCAACCTCTGTAATACAATATTTACACAGAGTATTATCATGGTTACAGAATAGATAAATCACAAGTTTATCGCATGTAGCAAGGGTCTTTGGTAGCTTTCACGAAAAATCTGCGGAGCGGATCCGAAAAGTGCCTTACTATGTTTTATTTAGAGTGGCTTCTGATGGCGCCATATGTTGACAGTATGTAGAACTACATTTCGTGTATGAGCAGTAAAACATTATTTTCTACAAGTGCTCATATTTCCTGTATTACTCAAATTTTTGAATTCAAATTTTAATACAATGTTTCTTTTACGTATTGTCAGGTATTCTGTAAGTTTCGTACAATAAGAAAGGAAACTCTGCATGTTATAATAAAAAAAAACATGCGGAGCTTGAAATCTTCATTTTAGTACCGATTTTTACTTATATTCTGATTAACATTTTTATTCTCTCACGTTGGGTCCTAGTACTACTCTTCAAATTCTTTAAAATGACACCAAAATGAACTTCCTAGCTAAACTCGTTTCCACGCTTTACTTATTTATAACCTTACATAAATCTAATTCATAACAATCACGCGCATGCACCTACACTGGTACGATGACGTCAGAGGCAAAAAAATACTATGCGGCAAACTCTTACAGAAATGACCTATCCGTTGTGGGGTCAGCCATTCTTTTCGCGTTATTAGTTATTAGCGATTCAAATCTGCCGTTAGTTTTTCACACAGGAAAGTTCGACCGACTCTCACTGTAACAAGCGGAAAGAAATTTTCACGTCAAGAAGAAACCCACCTCAAATACTCTGGGACTGCTGTCCTAAAAACTCACTGCACACTTCACTGCTATTACACTTCCGAAAAACAATATCCTTTGACGCTATCACTAATCACAGCAGGTTCACTACAACACAATTTCGGCTTATAAGGACCTTGTTTCGCTCGGTCCCATAGGTCGATTTTTTTTTATTATATGTTCTCTTATAATAAACAAAAAAAAAACACTCACTCAAAAGCGGACTGTAGTTAGTATTTTATTCACCGAGACACAGCGCTTTCATTTACCGTTCTGGCGTGCTTACCAGATTCGAACTCTGACCTCAACTTTTAAACGTTTAAAAACACCACGAATGTTATTTTTTAATTGTTTGGTGTAGATATTTTTAAAGATTAAGAAACTTGACTAAAGTCTAATTCTGTCTTTTATCATCACTTGTTAATGTAATTATCAGTAAGTTTTGAATACAATGTTTTGATGAGTGGTGACAATCTAAGCTGACTTATTGCACATCCTTTACTAGGACTTACTGATTCGTATTTAGAGATAAATATCACTCTAAAATGTTAGATCTGAACGAGAAAAGTACATGAATTAATTTAAAATTTAAGAATTTGTGACATCTCACATTGCTTGATCAGTATTGTTGAAAAATCAAAGTTAGATATTAAAAAAGCAAAGAGTAACTAGCTAAGAAATCTGTAAGACAAAAAAATTAAACATAGAGTTTACAGATTACAAAAAAATATAAAAATAGTGCGCTTTGTCATCAAAGTTATATAGGATTGAAAGAGTTGCATGTTGCATGAGATGCTGCAGTTTCTATGATTAGGAGGGGATGAACTAGAGGGTAAAAGAATTTATTACTGCTTAGGGGAAACATTTACTTATATTGATATTTTAAATGGTAATGTTAAACTGCTTAAGAAATGCAGGTAACTGCATTCATAGAAAATATTTTGGTTATGAAATTCGAACAGATTGAATTTAAGTAGATTGGAAAAGTATTTATGCTGCCTACCCTTTTGATAATGTTGTTATGAACGTAATGACAGAGTAAAAAATGCCGAAATTGTGAGTTCTCGAAAAATTAACTTATCCCAAAAAGAACATTTAAAAATAGCATATTCCATAAAAATCATAAAAGAACATATTCCAAACTTTTGATTATTCTCCTATTTTTTATAAATAAACAATTGAGTTACACTTGCTTAATTTTGAAATTAATTGTAACATTTGAAAAAGAATTAGTTACGTTTTCATTACTTTGAGAAATATGTATTCTTTTAATATTTTTAACTTTGATTCATTGGACTGTTTCAGATCATGGAAAAGTGGAAACAAAGCATGCTCACCTTAACATTTTGACTCGAGGAGACTTATCCAGCTTA
>BGPR01004542.1:12319-59658 GCA_013235015.1 Araneus ventricosus | reverse complement strand
GTAGATTGGAAAAGGATTTATTCTGCCTAGCCTTTTGATGATGTTGTATTGAAAGGGATGAACGAGGGGGAAAATGTGCTAATTCTGAATTTTCAAAAAAATTAACATATTCCAAAGACAACAAGTAAAAATCACATATTGCATAAAAACCATAAAAGAACATGTTCCAAATTTTCCTTTATCCTTCTATCTTATAAATAAATTTTTGAGTAATACTTTTTTATTTTTAAAATTAATTGAAATATTTGAATAAGCGTTAGTTACTTTCATTCATTACTTTGAGAAATATGTATCGCTTTAATATCTTTAATTTGGATTTACTGGACTGTTTCAGATCATGGAAAAGTTGAAACAAAGCATGCTTATCTGAACATTTTGACTCGAGGAGACTTATCCAGCTTAGTGTGGGTGGATTCATCACTAAAATATTTCAAAAAAACTGCTGATATTATTCTTTGTCAAGTTTATTATGCTCCATTGAACTTTAGAGATGTTATGTTGGCAAGTGGAAAACTGCCGCTTGATTCTCTGCCAGGTAAATTCCAGAGATTAGCAGATATAACATTTTTAAGAAACAATGTTATTTCGGGAAATATTGTCACAAAGGAATGTTAATATATGAGCTTCTCTTAAACAATTTTATTTAAGAAAGAAAAGATTGCTAATTAAAAGCAGTGAAGCAGAAAGAAATATATATAGCAAGAATAAATAAATTGATAAATTTAGAAGCATTAAAAATGTTGACATGAAAGGAATAAAAAAATGTGAATTGAGAAGTTTAATATATTTAGGCCTGTATAAGTCCACAATGATATTTTCTCTTAAATGACTATAGTAAAATTCATTTTATGTTATTTTCATTGAAATAAATATATCGACCAACAATTTCTTTTCTTAATTCCTTTAGGTGATTTGGCTCTCCAAGACTGCATTCTTGGCTTAGAATTTTCTGGTCGACTGGAAAATGGCCAGCGAGTTATGGGCTTAGTTCCTGCCAAAGGTGTAGCCACAACTGTTGCTGCTGATCCTAATTTTATGTGGGAAGTTCCTGATGATTGGACATTGGAAGAAGCCTCCACTGTGCCTGTAGCATATTCAACCGCCTACTACGCTCTGATCATGAGAGGCAATTTAAGAAAGGGAGAAAGAGTTCTCATCCATTCTGGAAGTGGTGGCGTTGGACAAGCAGCCATAGCTATTGCTCTTAGTTTAGGGTGTGAAGTTTTTACAACTGTTGGTAAGTGTTCAAATAATATTCTTTTTCTTTGCTTCTAACACTCTGTGAGGTTAAATTGTAGAAACGCTCTTAAATTAATACTTTGAAAACATCAAACGACAGATGCTTTGTGTTCTTGAGATTGAATTATTAATTCTTGTTCTCTCTGTTTGTGTTATTTCCAAAGCCACTTTTCCGTAATATATCTTCCTCGTTTGAAATTAATTGAGGCTTTTTTCAAAGCAAGCGTTTGTATTTAAAGCAAGTTGCTTAATTACAGTACTAGTTTCCAAGTAACATTTTTCAAAATTTGGTAATATTTCTTTCTGCTTCCTCTCCACCATAATTACTTACAGTTTAGATGATCATTTAGTAGTATTCTATAATGTGGGTCACTGGAACTTTATCTGTTCAAAGTTTCAAATTTCTTAGAAAAAAAGACAAAGTGAGACATGGAGTGGCAATTCAATAACTAGTATTCAAAATGGCGATAATTTTTTTGGTAAAAATAAAATAAGAAAATGTTAACTTTCATTCACAGTCGTTACTGTTATTAATTTCATATTTATTAAATCCGATTTATTGTTTTTAGGTTCATCTGAAAAAAGAGAATTTTTGAAGAAACGTTTCAATGAGTTACAAGATAGGAATTTCTGTAATTCTAGGGATACTTCATTTGAACAATATATTTTGAATGCAACCAATGGAGAAGGTAACATTTCTGTTTTAAAATAATTCTTCATTAATTAGATTTTTAAAAATCTCAAATGTATTTAGAGTGATGTATCCTTTAAATTATTCTTTACTTTTAGGTGTTGATGTTATACTGAATTCTCTTGCTGAAGAGAAATTAAAGGCTACTTTGAACTGTCTGGCACAACAAGGTCGTTTCCTTGAAATTGGGAAATATGATTTGTCCAATAACAGCCCATTAGGTAATTTCTCTTATTTAGACTTTTAGGTACTAATTTCATTGCTTCAAATATTTTTACTGGAATTTTTAAATAATCATTTGTATCACATTCAAAAATAAATTCATTGATACGCATATATTTGTAACATCTATTTATATTTTTTATTTGTGATTTTCTGAGAAATGAACATTAAAAATGAAAAGTAGAAATTTTATAATTTAAACTTTTCTCCTACATTAGGAATGGCTATCTTTTTGAAGAACATATTATTCCATGGCATACTCCTAGATGCATTATTTGAATATAAAAGCTACAGTTCACGAGCCAAGAAAGAAGTTGTGCAACTAGTCAAAGCTGGTATTGCAAATGGTACTGTCAAACCTCTAAATTCTATTCTTTTCGACAGTGATCAATCAGAGCAAGCTTTTAGATTCATGGCCAGTGGTAAACATATTGGAAAAGTGGTTATTAAGGTATATAGAACTTTTTTGTTTCACATTTATTATGTTTTTAAAAATGCACAATAGATTTATGCTATTGTGCATCATACAGAATCTTATACAAAATAGTCAGTAGTCGTGGTCACGGTCCATTTTAAGCTGTGGCGTAACGCGCGACAGGAAGGGCACGTGCCCTGGGCACAGTTAACAGAGTGTTCAAAATTAAGGAATCAATTAGTTGCATATAAGAGAAATGGGCGTTGTTTATAAGCTTTTATTATTAAGATTCTTAAAAATTGAAATGGTTTCACCAAATTGTGGGGAAATTTCAAGGATATAGTCTTATTTAAAACAGGAAAATGACAAGTGATACTTTGTTTCAGAGATTTCCTGACTAAAACAACATATATGAGATTAAATGCTAGTTTAAAGGGAAGGTTCCTTTCACAGATTTGTGTCTCTATGGGGTGGAAGATAAGGAAAGGTAGCTAGGAATTACTATCTCCGCAGAGTTTTCCATGGTTTTTCACGTTACAATTCCTACTGATTGAATATTGTCTCCTTCTGAAGTTTGTGACAAATAACACACAAAAAGTGTCATTTCTTTCTTCAATCAGCAGAGAGAGAAGAACGGGAAAAATATATTGATTTTTTTCGGCGTTGAGTAAAAGCACTCCAGCTGCTTTGAAAGATGTAAATTATCACTGCCATTTCGCTATTACATTGTTCTCAGTAATGAATATCTGTATAATTTGTAAGCTACAAATACGATAGTAGTTTATTTTAAATTTTGTTTCGCAAAGATCAGATCAGTTGTTCTGCCAAACACTTAAAAATAGGCGAAAAGAAGGTTATCAGTATAATGAGTAATCATTAATTCTTTAAGATATGGCTTTTGGATACGGTGTCAATAATGCAGATATTTTCGTTTATTTCAATCTCTAATACTAATAAAGATGAAAGTCTGTGCATGTGTGTGTCTTTTGGCAGGGTACTGAACAGACCTGGCAGGGTACTGAACAGACCATAGAACATAGAGCTACTGAATTTGGTACAGATATACTTTGGATGCTGAAGATATGCACCTCGGAACCGTTTTTGTTTTAAATTTTAATTCAAATTTAAATTATTTAAAAATTAAACCAAATGTTGTCGTTTTTCGCCAATAACTTCTGAATGAATTGATTGACAAAGAAATTTTTCACGTCATTTTAAGAAGCAAAACATTATCTTTTCAATGTTACCAGTTTTATTATTGTACAAAAGTGTATCTATTTTTTATAATTTTTTAGATTCATTGGAATTTTAAGGTTGCTGGTTGGGAGAGTAGAAATTGACTTAGAGGAGGTGGGCGTAGTAGCTGCGATGACTGCGAGTATCTTGAAAACAAAATTATTATTGACTAGCTGTTACCCGCGACTTCGTGCGCGAAGAATTTGAATTATTCTTTTTTTTAATTCACGAATGTAAATGTTTTTTTGCATTTTGAAAGTGGAAAGGAAAAGTTCTGACGGTTGATAATACTTAATTGGACGGCTGACAGGAGTGTACTGTACATGTATGCTGATAGTTATGTAAATTGTTTATCTATGATGATATACTTTTGTATACCCCGTTATTTGCTCGGATGTAGAGGTTGTGTGGGCTGTACACACGTGAACAGGCCACATATAGTTGTCTATGGGAAAAATATGGTTTTTCCAAATGTACGCCTGCCACTTTCAGTGTCTGGCCCTGAGCCTCGCAAATGATATTTTTACAGGGATTTGTTACCTTTTGAACTCAGATGATAAATCCTTCGGTGTTATCGGAAGGCGTGGAATAAAACACTCTCTCTTCTCCCTATATCAGTCATAACAGTAGCTTTCACGACGTTTGTACCTAGGTATGTAATTTTTAACCGTGCGCCATTGCGCAGTCTCGGTATATCGAGGTTACGTATTAGGAGTACTGGCACACCGACTATCATTCTAGGCTTGTCGGAAGGTGCCCCTGACAATTCTAAGATCTTGAAGAGCTCTACAGAATATGATGCTCCTTGTTAATGCCCATTACCGTATCTACAGAAGGATATTCTGTAATATCTCACTGTGAAAATTAAACAAAACATCGAGAGAATAATTCACTAACGTCATTGGATCACTGTGTAACCTTATTAAAAGCTGTAAATGCTACCACAACAGGAAACCGGAAGTGTAAAGTCTCCTTTGTTGTTTATGGTCAAAGAAAGCAATATTTTCTTATTTTAATTTTAACACTGGCAAAATCCCGCGCGCGAAACAGTAATTTGGCTTGAATTTATTTCTATAAGAATGAAAAGTATTGTTAGAAATTACGTTAAAAAATATTTTTAAACCTTTATAGCAATCGGAAAAAATATTTCATCGCAATGGCATTAAAAAGATAATTTTCTGGTCTTTAAAATAGCATAAAAATAATTGTTGTCTAATAAAGATTTCAGAAGTTATTGGCAAAAAACGTCTAAGCATTAGGCTTAAAAGCGGCTAATGTTCGTTATTTAATTAAATATCTTAAGAACTAATGAACTCTGAAAGTTGAAAATAACAACTTTGACCTAAAAATATTCTCTAGAATGCTGTGTGCGAATTTCACGTCGCTACCGTTCACCGTTTAGGAGGAATTCTTGCGACCGACCGATCGACCGACAGACAGACACATACATGTAAATTCTGCCTTATTTTATGGATACTTATAAATGTAAGCAAAATTTTCAGAAATAAAGGAAATTAGTTCAAAGTCTAACCATTTCCTAGCAACTGAGTAGCTATAAATTTGCGTTATTTCAAAATCGTCTGCACGTAAAATTTAAAAAATTAATAAAAATTGAATGAAAAATGTCACAGAAATAAAATTGGTATCATTGCAAAGGTAAAATTTGTATCTTTAAGATGGTATAAAAATAATTTGTATCGAACAATTTGTTCGGACTTTACAACGGAAAAAAGGATTACGTGATAGTTGATTTTAAAAATAATTTATTCCACATGTTTTCGCATTCCTAAAGGATCACGTGACAGCTGATTGAAAAATAAAAATCTTCATCGCGAATCGCGGAGTCAATGGGCTTTCTTTGTTAACTAATTTTAATCTGTAGTCAAAAATAATTTATTTAACGTGATTTCACCTAGCCTATGTCCGTTCTTGGGTTTGAAGCTACAACTCTGCCAATTCTCATCCATCGTGAAAGCTTAACAAACAGACAGACACACTTTCGCATTTATTATATTATTAAGGATGTAATCGCTTCGTCAGTACATATACTAAAATTGGAACGATACAAAAAAAGAGTAGCATGGCCCCTTTGAAAGGATGGCACGCAAAATGGTGAAGCGTTCCACATTTCTAACCCTGATCTTAGAAATGCGTTTAAGCTCCTAGCCTTAAAGAGTTTATTTTTTATCTAAAATTAGCCAAAAAATTCTCCGAAAATCTCCCTTATATTAAAAATCACTTCATGTAAATTGGAAGCTCTCCAGATCAAATTTATATAAATAATTCCTCTCTTTTCAGCATTATTTGACCCGCCCCCAATTCTTTTTGCCTATACTCCATGACAACTGCTTCGAACATTCACTCACACAGACTCGATAGCGTAGACACCTCTTTCTCCCACCATTTTACCTCGGGTTCGAGTCTGGCATGAATTTTGCCTTCGTCATCTTTCCCCCTCTTTTTGGCATACCTAAAAGGAAATATTAGATTTAAATTCTTCCAATACTCTCATTTAGCTTTTGCATATTTTATTTAATACTATTTTCTCAGTAATTTTTAAACATTTTTTTGAGTTTTAAAATTCTCTCCTTATCTAAATGTTTCTCAAATGTTTCAATTTTTTCTCCACAATGTTATTATCGGCGAATAATTAAGCCTACTAGCTTTATAATGATAAATTTGGTGTTATTAACTGTTATTAAAACGTATGGCTGTTTTAGTTCATTTTTTCAATTAATACTATTAGTTCACACTCTCCCTATATGTATTTATATATATATCTTGTTCAAATTCTGCAATTGATTTTAAACTAACTTCCCGATGAGCTGGAGACTCGAAACTTTAAACATAGTTCAGAACTAGATGACAATGCAATATTAATTCGCTTTCTTGTCTGTATGTTTGCCCGTCATTTCATATTTTGTATGACGCATATGCGCAATACGTTTTTCATTACATCTCGAAAACTATTAACATTACAGACTTGGTTCTTGGGTATATGGATGGCACATGGCATCATCGAAGCACCCCCCATATTTTAGCCATATCTTTGCGCATGCGCAGTACGTTTTCCATTATATCTCGAAAAGTATTAACATTACAGATTTGGAGACTTGGCGATAAATTTGGCGACCTTGGCGAAATATTTCGCTACCATTTTGGCTACTTGGCGCCAAAGTTGGCGATTTTGGCGACAAAGGGAATTTTCAAGATTCAATCGTTAATAAAATTCTTTTTATTCACCCACTCAAGTTCAAATACATTTTTTTTAAACTTGTAGTGGATGACACTTGATGTTAATACGGTTTTTTCAAATATTAATTAAATTTAATTAATTTTAGTTTTATATCGGAGAAAAAAATTTCTAAATTAAAATTTTTCTTTGTTGACCTAAGTAGGAATTGACTTTAATTTTTTTTATATCACTTGTTATCATTTGCGATTATCAGCTATTATTCGACAATTTCTGTTTTTATAGTTTATAGATATTCAATTTCTTTATGAGTGTTTGTTGCTTGGTTATGAACAGAATAATTACTAAATATTTGTTTCTTTTAATGGATTTCAATTCAATGATTTTTTATTTATAAATGGATGTTTTTATTGTCTAGATTTAAATGGTTATCATGAATTTAGTTTTGCGTTTCATAAAATATAGTCAATTCTCCTTTTTTGACAGAAAAATATATTTAGTTATGTTGGGTTTTAATTAGTTTTAATATGTAAGTATTTTTGGTTGAGAAATTTAATTATTGAACTTCAAATTTTCCATTACTTATTATCTTTCCCATTTTTTAAAGAATCTTTTTACTTATCATTTTTTAACAATTAAATATAAGGGATTAACTCAAAGTTCATTATATGCAAAAACATCCTGTTCATTTTCGTTTTGTGTATAAAGAATTAAAATTCAGTTATACTATTTAATCTGTTCACTGTTTGTGTTTTTAAATTCATTTCTTTGTCCTTATTGCAATTATTGCTTTCAGCTTACAAAAATTGAAATATTGAAAATGTCAGCCTTAGTTGCCTTATTTCTATTAATGCAAGACTTGGTGAACCATCTAGTCGTCGTATGCGGCTAGTAATAAAAGTGAATGAATATTTTATATAATCTTTCCGAATTTAAGCATTAGATAAAATATTTCAATTTCAATGTTTTATTTTATTTGAAAATGTCGAGTTTGAGCTATCGACACGATTATGCCTAGAATGATGCCTTGTATATAAATCACAAAATTTGCCTCGGTGGCCAAAAAAAATAATATGGTTCAAAATAAAAATGGAATTCTTTCAAATACGTTCATTCGTCAGAGAAAAACTTAAACATCTATAATTTATCTACGGAAATTTGAATCTTCTATTTAAAAGCGAGTCTCAAAAAAAAATTATAAAAAAAACCGAAGGAATTCTGAAATTCATGTCAGCTATGCAGATGGAAAGTATCTTTCCGAATCTTCGAATAGCTCTGCAAATACTTTTGACGTTAGCAACATGTTTAGACTAACTCCTCTAATCTCCAGTCAACATCACCACTCAGATGTGTCATCTGGACTTATGGGCCTAGTCTATTAACTACGAGTAATTAATGCAGATTTAAAGAAACATACTAAAAGGAAAAACTATTTATTTAACTCTGGAATCAAAAGTCACAACACTGAGCGATGAAATAAAATAGCAGTAGTATCATTAGACAGTTCCACTATATATACAGTAATTCATCTGCGTAGTTTGATTACAAAGAGGTTCGCTTGGATTGACTGAGTCGAAGCAAGACAAAAAGGAACCGTAAACATCAGGGTTCAAGTTGATGTATTGGCAATTTCGCTCTAGTAGTAATGGAGCCCACAGGAACTCTCCCTCGAGTTTGAAAGACGCTAACTAGGCCTGGTACGGAGTTACAAACCGAACACATCGTCCTTACATGGTTCTGGTCATAATCTCGGGAACAGGAACTTGAACCTGTGACAAAGGTAGAGAAGACACTTGCGCCAAGATATCTGACGGTTACACCTATCAATCGAGACATTGGTCTTTTGACCATTAAAATTAATTAGAAAAAATTATTTTGTACGTGAAAGCACTTTAAATGGATCTTGATACGGTTGTTGTAGAGGGCGGCGAACACCGTCGACTCTACGAAAAATATGGCTTGAATGAAACTGATCTTTATTGACAAAAGTGTAACGTGTCCAAATTCCCTTATTTTGAACTAAAGAATTTGCAAAAATGAGAGCGTTTTGGAATGTCTTTCCCGTAGGCGTTTGTGAAGAACTCGCTTGGGAGTCGAAGAGGAAAGCCACCATCTCAACTTTCGATGCATCTATATCTTCTTTTATACTATTACGGATTCCCAACATAACTGAGGGAAGAACTTCCGTCCAGCGTTTAGTAGCGTGGCACTTAATAGCGCTTTTAAGACTTCTGTGAAATCTTTCAACAGCGCCGTTACACTTTGGCTTGTAGGCCACCGTTCTGGTTTTCTGAATTCCCAGGAATCGAGCTAAAGATCGAAAGCGATCCGACTCAAATTTTCGACCTTGGTTTGTTGAGATTATCTCGGTTGCACCAACCCTTGCGACCCAAACAGCGAAGATAGTTTCGGCCGCCTTATAACGCATTGGGAAAGCCTCAGGATAGCTAGAAAATCGATCAAGACAAGTTAATACATACACAAAATCCTTTTAAGCCCGAAAGGCAGGAAATTGTTCCTGCAGGAGAAATAACCGCGGTTTTAGGTATATCACTAGGTTCCACCGGTATTTGGTTATATGCCCTAACTAATTCTAATTGAGAAAAAAAGTATTTCCACTTCAGAAAAATCCTGAATATGTGGAATTGGGTAACGGTCGGGGACGGTCTTCGCATTCAAGCGTCGATAGTCGCCGCATATACGACATTGACCATTTTCTTTGGAACCAAATATATAGGGTTTGCCCAGGGACAATTAGATGGACGTACTAATGGACTCCTGCTTAATTAAATCTAAAAATTCCTTTCGAACTACTTTTAACTTTTCGTGAGACAAACGCCTTGCCTTAGAAAACACCAGAGGTGTGAATGTTTCATTACAATGTGTTACACAATGAGACTGATTCTGAATACCTTGATTAGGTCCAAGAACTTTGGGATATTTAACCAACAGCTCATGATAAGAGTTTTGTATAGAAACCAGAGTTAAACCCAGACATGCTCCTGGAAGAATCATCCCCTTAGATTTCAGTGCGGATACACTATCAATAAGCCTGCGATTTTTTACATCAAATAAAAATTGAAATCGTTCCAAGAAATCAGCTTCGATTATTGAATGAGAAATGAAGTTGAATGGAAATACCCTTCTTAATCCCAGGTCGAGATTTAAACGCTTTGTACCAAAAGTTTTTATGTTTGTGTTAATAGCCGCATACGAAATCGCAGTGTCTACTTTACAATCTGCTACTAGATTTTTTGGATAACAACTAACTGCTACACCGCTTTCTATCAGGAATTCCAGTCCAGAAGGTTTATCAAATACAAAGAGGCGACTGCGCAATAGGCTAACATCCGTCGTCGCTTGCTCAGATGAGCCATCTAGATTTCCGAATAATTATGACAAGGCTTACAGCACTTATGCTCTTTCTTACCATAACGTTTATGATACCAGCAAATCTCATCATCCGCACGCAAGTTATCAGATGTACGATCACGAGAACGTCTAATTTGATGCCCTCGTTTCGAACCACTATTATGCTGTCTTGATAATCTTTCAATTTTTGAACTTAACGTCAAAATTTCATCGCGTAGTGATTGAAAAGTCAAACTATCTCGAGTACCCTGTATTTCTGAAACCGGTTGATAGAAAGAAACCTCGCAAATTTTATCAGCGATTAAAGCTAGTTCACTGAACGTGTCTTTGAAAACGGATAGTATTTGCTGAACATGTATAAGTAAGCGTTGTTGCCATAAAGTACGCAATAGGTCCTCATTTTATTTCCTGCAGACAAATTTTGCATTTCCACCTACAATGAGGAACTTTCACCAGTGAGAAAAATGCTAATTTCTGTGTTTGATCAACAGATTGATCGTCAAAATTTTCTAAAACGATAATTAAAACCCATAAAATGGACTTAATTAATTAAAATTTAAGCTTTAAATTACCGAAAAGTGCGGTAAAAGAACGTGACCTCAAAACGCTACGTGATTGGTTTGACGTCACTACGCACAACGCTGTAATGATTACGTCTGTCTAGCGCGTGAAAATTTCATATTGCCTGCTATTTTAATTTTTAAATAATCAATTTTCGTTTTTTCCCTTGCTATTTTGTTAAAAAGGCACTGTGGGGTTGAATGGGACACTTATGGTGATAATGAATGGGACACGTTTTTTTCAATGTCGTACAAGCATTAAGTATTTTTCTCAATTTGTAACTAATAATAATTAATATTTTTACCTTAAAAAAGAAAATATGCTATTTCTTTGAAAGTTTGAGTGACTTGCTAGTCAAAGTTTAGACAAATTTAGCTATTATTTGTTGTTGGACTACATTTTATTTATGTTTATTACATTATAAAGCAATGTCATAAAGGTATATGTATTCAAATTATTTGAATTGGGTTTTAGTACTATTTAATTATTTAAAACAGAAGAAAATTGATATATGATTGTTTATACAGTCGACGCTCGTTATAACTACCCTCTGCGTTCCACAGCAAAATGTCTTTATAACGAGTGGTCGCTATAGTGAATATAATTAAAAACTGTACACATGCACGCTCAGCAGTTCCATATAAATAAGCGATTTTTAAAGAGATTCCAACTAAATGCTCAACTTATTTTTTATCATTGGTATTAAAAATAAAATTTTATCCATTAAAAATATATTTCTAAAGCAGATTTTAAAGTAGGAAATAAGGGGTGTTATATACTTACAAAACATTTATTTTCTAAAGAAAAAATCAGAAATGGTTGTTTGTCTATTCTTCATATGTGCTTTCTGCAAAACATAATTTTCCATTTCAGTTGAAGATGATCAATAATGTTCTGCCTTTCAAAAGAACATTTTAAAGTCTCAATAACACTTGAAACATATTTTTTATTCTAGGCTATTCTAATTTCAGCGCTGTGGTGAGTGGCAATTCTCTCCCCCCCCCCCGTCAAAGTTGAACTACTATAACACTGAAGACTCTACATCTACGAAGCTTGGCAATACAATAATCAAGGTTATTTATGTTTAGAAACATGTTCTTTTTAGAAAAATACCGGGATGAGTGTTCGTTGAATTCGGACATTGTATTGGGATTAGACGAAACTGTACGGTCGTTATACCGGAAGTAAAATAACATAGTGCATAGAGAAACACAGTTGGGGAATTATCACTGGTCTTTATAATGGAATAATCTTTATAATGTTTGGTCGTTATAACGAGCGTCGACTGTATTAGCAATAATTGGCCAACAACAACATTAAAGCAGCAGGCTAGATGATATTTAAATTAATTATATTTAAGCCCCCGAGGGATTACAAGTAAAATTTGCTCGCAAAATAGCTGCTAACAGCTATAAATTGACTGTTACTGATGATATTGCTGATATTGATGAATGTGTAGTGGAAATTGTCCTCCCTGAACCAAAAATATTTTTAAAAATGACAGTTATTTGTTTTACCTTTGATATTCCATGCAATATGCTTTGTGTTTGTGTTGAATGATATCTTAGCATAATTTTATAGCTATAATTAGCCTGCAACTGATGATAGTGATGAATTTAAGGTGGAGAAAGTCCCCCCCCCGAACCCAAAATATATTATTATCCTAGAAAAAATCCCAGAGTTATTAGTTTTACCTTTGATGTTAAGTGCAATATGTTTTTTAAAGAATAGTTTTTGCCTATATTTGTTCAATAAACTTATTAGCACAAATATTGTTTTTTATTTTAACTATTCAATCCCAATTATTCAATGTTTGGATATTCATTATATGATTTTTAAAAAAGGAAGTTTCTATTTATTTTCATTACTCTGAATATAGTACAGCTAGGAATGGCCTGTTATAGATGATGTTGATGAACTTCAGGCAAGGTTTCTATCTTACCTATTCTATTATCAATTATTCAATTAGTATCAATATTCATTCTACCATTAAAAAGAAGTAAGTTTCTAGTTATTTTCATTACTTTAACCCTCCGAGTGGTTCGGTCTTCTTTCTAAAGCGATTCGAAAAGCGAGCGGCTGCAGAACCTTTATCTATTTTAAAAGTGTCTTCCTCCCAACAGAAGATTTTCCCAAAAGCGCAGCAGATCAAGTCTCTTCCCCCCTCTGAACTGTGGACAGTCAGCAACCCTCTTGGAGGGGCGGTCTAACCGCAAGAATCCGTTCTATTCAGCTTGGAACCTATTCAAACTAGGTAACTTTCGGAGATACCACCTGTCGTGTGACAAAATTACACTTCATGTCTTCGAGAGCCCTCATTCTTCATTTTGCCCGTGTCCATGATAAAGATAGACACCGTTAGACTAGACAAATGCCAGACCGTTGGGCCAAAAAATTGAAGGCTATATTACTTATTTTTCATGTCGTGAGTTTCTAAAAATATGAACATCATTGAAGTTGCATGAAAGTTGATATTCTTCAGATGTATGTGACTTCAATTTATTTGATGTTTATTAATAGTTGTATTTTAAATATTGGCTGTACTTTATATTATTAGTTGTCTCTTTTATATTCTTGATTTCAATTTACTACACGTCAGCATATTAGTCTACGAATGTAAAAATTATTTCCTTAATTTTAAGGTTTAACTACAATGCCATTTATATATATTTTACTAATCTCTGATGGCACTATAAAACTTTTCATATTGTTTCTTGATTTAGTATTCGGCAAAAAGTAAAAAATTTAGAGCCGATCACAAATAGAAACGGAGCTTAACTGGCGTAATCCGTTTTGTATGCATATAAACATTTATTATATAGATAGTCACATAATAATCTATATTCCAAAATAGCCAGTAATAATTAATATACATGAAGGATTATAAATAACCTTCTTAACCCCTGAATAATGTATTAAATAAAACAATATACTTCAAGCCTTTTGTACTGAAACTAGTTATATATGCTTTTTAAGAGGGCGAGTTAATAATCCTCAAACTAAAGATTACATTTAGAAAACCAATTCACTAAATGTCGGAAGAAATAGCTTATTCATATAACCTTTATTTAGTACGCAAGAGATTATCTTCTATTATAATAAACGGAAATTTAATTCATCTGAAATTTGAAACTTTGATACTATAGTCCAGGTAGAGCATCCAGTCGCGAATTTTTCAAAATTAAATTTAATTCTTTATTTATAATTTTTTTTTTATCGAAATGTAATGGTATATTGAGTTTTAGGGGTATTAGAGTTTTTTTACCCAATTGAAACGAAAATTGGGCAATTAAGGTTAAAAGACCACATACCAAATTTCATTTATCTAAGTCGTTGCGTTTGGGAATTATAGTGTTCACAAGCATGCGATTACAGAAACCGACCGACAGTCAAAGTTTCAAGGGATTTCGTCCAAAATTTAATACGGGCCTACATTCCTAATTTTTGAAACTGTGTACCAAATTTTATCTATCTAGCTATTGAGTTTTGAGTTATCGTGTTCATATGAACCCTAACAGACAAATTTCCCGTTTACGGACTTTATCCAAAAATTGATTGATATATACTAATTTTGTATAAAGTCCATACACCAGATTTCGCCTTTCTAGCTTTAACCGTTTTTGAGTTACCGTGTTCACAAACAAAATTCCAAAATTGTGTTTTTCGGACTCAGGGAGGTCTAAAACGTGGAGATTAATCAAAATCTCGTGTTGAAATTTACGATCGACGATTATAATACTTTCTCTTTGTATACTTCGTGTACTAGAAAGTAAAAACGATCAAACTTTTTTTCTATCAATTTTACGAAAATGCGCTAGCTACGAAGTAAAGTGTTATTGAATTTTTTTTTCTACAGACAATTTTTTGCAAACTTCGCAAAATAAAAGAATAAGGAGAAAAATTTAACACCTATTCGAAATTAATCAGGTGCCGTTTCACAATTTATAAATGTCTTGGACTTTATCGGTGTGATATTCAAAAACATTTTTGGGCCTTTTCATACTAAATATAAAGGAAATTTAACTAACATAAAACTGACACTTTACTGTTTTTCTTAAAAAATAAAATTATAGATCTAATTCAAATATATCATACAGCTTGGAAAATAAATAAGAGTCTCATTATTATCCATTAAAGTTCAGAATGAAAATAAAAACCTGTATATAAATCAGAATTTTATTTAAAAAAATTATACTTTACAAATCACAGCACACACACAAGATATTGTGATAAAACACACTGTCTAGCATGTGACGGTGGAGTTTGGAAATAATTCAATGCCTGAGACTACTATTATTATTAGAAGTACTGTCTTCAAACTCGTTAATAACGTGTCGGGATGCATCATAGGTTTGTAACACATATTAGTGGATTCTTGTCTCATAGCATTTATTAAAATTCAGCTCGCAATTGGCATAAGAGCAATGCAATTCAGGCATTTAGATTTGATCACTTAATGAAGAATGCATATCAGCAAAACTATAACGCTCAAGGAACTAGTGCATAAATACAGTATCATTGAAGTAAGCATTGATATTTTCTTAGAAATGGTTTTGTGTTCTTACATTTTAAAAAAGAAATAAACATTTTCACTGACTATTGAAATAAACTTAAACTGCAGATGTTATCAGACTCTTAATAAGATAACTAAAAGTCTGTTAAGATCACTCAAACGTTAAATTTAGTTGATATTATCCTTTACGTTTCCATGTAAACCAAAATTTTCTCTAACAAAAATACAATATTTTAAAACATAAAAAATAAAATTTTCATCCCTTTTCTTTAACATTTGTTTCAATGTTTGCTCAAAGTGAGCAAAAAATAAATTGAATAATAATTATTTGAAAAAATAATTGTTTTTTTTTCGGAATTTATTTCATTTTGATGAATTTAAAAGAAATTCTAAGTAGTGTAATATAGAAAACTCATCTAGAAAAAAAAACTGTTATAGTTTTAAAAAATCACACCTAAAGCTTAAATTTATTTTTTTTTCAATTCAGTGTTATATAACGATATAAACAACCCCCTCTTTTCTTATCACCCCCGGCTTCTCAAATTTTTCTATTCTTGAATGGGGTATTGAAAGAGATTGGACCACAAAATCTATTTTACTTAACAATTCGATTAAAACATTGATGCATTGAAATAAAATCTTATATAACATAAGTGTATTACAGGGAAAACACTTGAAACATAATACAATTTCAATCCAGGCTGACAAATATTAAACCGAACTTATACAGAATCCAAATTCGGACACACACAACTAGAAAAAAAAATCCAAAACTGACCTTCTTTCTGAAAGAAGACCTCAATGCAGATAGCGTTAAAATGCCCCAAGCCAAATGGGTGTGGGGTCTTGGATCCTGTGGTTTCTCTAATTTGCAGTAAGTACCTTCTTATCAGCACTCATTGTGTCGACCGCTACCCTACCCAGCTAATCAATCAAAATGTCAAACCAAGGAAGGGGGAAGAAATTCGTTAAAATACGTTTATCGCACTTTAGAGACAGTTCACAAGAGACGTAAATATACGGGCTGACCGCTTTCGGCGTGTCTCTGACCACACGTTGAAATGCGTGTTTCCCGCTTATGAGGTAGTCCAAGGTCGACGTAGAAATACGTGTGAAACGCTCAGAGGGTTAATATAGTGTCGCATTCATTACCACCAGTGTCCCTTGAATGGGACAACTACTATTTACTTTTCAAACTTCATATTATTACTCATTATGGGTGATATTTATTTTAATTTTCATATAGTATACATGAATATATGAAGAAAATATTCTGCAAATTTGAACAAAATCTGATGTAAAGAAAAAGTTACAAAAATCATTGAAAAAAAGTGTCGAATTCATTACCCTACATTGTATAAAGGTAGTAAATAAAGTTATAAAATATTACACTTCATTATACAAATCAGGTCACTTTTTTGATCACTAAAAATCCACTACTTTTCAAGAAATGGTAACTATTTCAATTTTTGGGCCGAATTGTTAGCGAGCTTCTCAAGCACTATTATGATTGAAGTAAGATGTAAAATTAAATCTTATCCTTAAAATTTAATATTTCACTATTTAACAGAAACAAATGCTAAATTACCGAAAAATGGTCTTCGCAACACCAATGAGTAGTTTTTGTAGATAAAGCAGGATTTTTTTACTATCCCGTTTCATATGCGTCTCTCGTGCTTCTAGCGTTAGGTACGCAAAGGAAAAGCTTGTCTGGAGCTGTAATTGTTGTATTTGTACAGCAAGGCACTAAGCAATACTTAAAAGACGGTTTTCCAATAGTAAACATTTCGAAATCTTATTCAGTTTTATACAAATTCTTTTTATATCAGCAAGAAACATATGCTGCTTGTTATTTTAAGGGCGCTGTCAAAGTAAACAAACCGTCATGGTGTGGTGTGACGTCACAAGTAGCGGGGTAGGAAAACTAGAGTTTTTGAAAAGAAGTAAATAGTGCGCACTTGAAATTGTTTTATTTTACCTTTTCGGGCTGTAAAAGTAAAAAAGAAAGATACTTCCCATCACATTTTTTCAATTTCTATATTATGAAAAAATAAAAAAAAAACATGCAAGTTCCTCATTGTGAAGTGGGTTTATCGCCTATTTGCAAGTCCTGCAAAAGCAGTTTTATCTGTGCCGATTCATATTGTGAAAAGAGTTCAATGACCCTAGTTTTTAACTTATCATAAGTTTTATCAGCTGTCGAGTTACGAATTAAATCGCGTATGGCAGACAAAGTTTTACCATCCAATGCAGCTACCACGCAATGATACTTTGTAATGTCTGTGATGATTCCTGCAATTATAAATTGAGATTCCAACTGATAAAACCAAAGTTCTGGTTCACCGTCCTAAAAGAGAGGTCCACGGAAGGCAACTCGGGAGAGTTCATTACCTTCACCTTTTGTTTCGCTAACATTATCTGACGTATAATAACAATTGAAATTTCACAATTTCAAGTAGAAAAATGGAAATAGTTAATTATTCGAAAACATTCATAAAAATACACACAAATTTTCTAAAGTTAGTTATAAACATGAAATGTCACTCAATATTTAATGAAGAAACCTTCAAAAATTATATCTAAATGACTTCAAAAACGAAAACTACAAATGGCATGCGACCAAGAAAACACGAGCCACAAAATCCCTGCCGAAGCATACTACCCAGATAGCACGTAAGTTTGCAGCAAGTTTGATTTTGACTTGATATTAGCTTGTCATAGCAAATTTGATGCGTCAAATTTGAAGCGAACTTGTAGCAAATTCGCCGTGACAAATAGCGCCACCTCCTTTGCAATGGAAATTTGCAAAACAAGCTTGATGCAAAGATAGCACAAAGAGATAATTATCTTTCTCTCTGTTTGAAAAAAAAAACATCCGATTTTTAACAGCATCTCCTAGACCGTCCTTCTTTTTATTAATTCAATAAATCAATGATAATTTGTAAAAAAACTAACATTTTTATAAAAAAATTTTGAAACATTTTCTATCTTTTTACTAAAAGTTTTTACTTTAAAGAAAACTATATCGCCTTTTTCTTAATGTTGAAATTTTAACATTTATAAACAAAATTAAACCGGAAAAACAGTCAATGTTTGTTGAAAAATAATAACTTATACATTTTGTCCCATTTTAAATTAATTACTTTTGAACTGTAATTTCATAATTTATTCTACTAGCAAAACGTAGTTATTAGCGAAATTCGCTCTCTCATTGACTTCAAATCATATTCTCAACTCAAAACATTAATGAAATCAAGAAAACAGTTTAAAATAAATCGTATACGAATTGAATCGAACGATGTATTAGCGAAATCTATCTTCTCCTCTCGTAGCCGAGTGGTATAAACGTCAGGCTACCAACCGGTAGGTCGCGAGTTCTATCTTGGGTTGTGTTCGTACTCTGTTTTTGCTATAATTTGCAATGAGTTTGCAGTGAAAGTCTGCTGCAAATTTGCTGCAAGTTCGTCCCATGGTGACTTCGAAGCTTGCGCTAACTTGCTGAAAACTTGTTTCACACGTGCACTCTTGTCGTAACAAATTTGCTGTAAGCTTGCTGAGTTGCAGTGCAAGTCTGCTGCAAATTTGCTGCAAACTAAAATTGCTATCTGGGTAACTGGTCAAAAGAGAAAAGCAATGATCTCCCACTTATCTGCAGATCCTTGAGGATACAAGAAAAGCTGCAATTCCAAAGTACATAGGTCACCACTTTAGACTGACTCCTCTAATCTTCAGTCAATAAAACCACTCAGGTCAATCATCTGGACTGATGGGCCTAGTCTATTAACTACGAGTGATTAAGTCAAATTCAAATAAGCATACTAAAGTATAAATTATTTATTTAACTCCTGAATTAAAAGTCGCATCACTGCGTGACGAAATAAAATAGCAGTAGTAACATTAGATAGTTCCACTATATATACACTAATTAATATGCGGAGTTTGATTACAAAGAGATTCGCTTGGAATGACTGCGTAGAAGCAAGACAAAAAGGATACGTAGACAACAGGGTTCAAGTTGATATATTGGAAATTTGGCTATAGTAGTAGTGGACGCCACACATGTATTTCAAGCTGCGAGAGACCTTCCAGCAAACTTAAGCTGAAGCTCTCATTAGGGCGTGTTGAAAATGTCAATGTATCTTAGACCATTTTGTGGTAGTGCGGAAAATTTGTTCTCATCATTAAAAAGTGTGCAGAAACTTATAACTCTGAATTGATATATTCTTTCGCCTGAATGGGCCGAAAGTTGAAACAATTGAGATAAAAAATGGTTAAATTCAAAAATAAATAAAAAAATCTCAGTTTTGTTGATTGGTTTGCAGTAGTTCTTAAAAGTTACTATTTTTAAACAACAACAAGTGTACAAAATTTTGGAATCATAGATTAATATCTTCTACAGCTTCAACAGTGCTGAATTTCGGAATTTAAAAGCGAATTTTTAAATAAACACACGTTTCCTTATTCTAATTATAATGCGAAAAAACTTTATTCTACCTTTCAAGCATACGAATTAAACAAATGTACTATCGTTTGCAATATTTTTTGGAATATAATTTTGACATATGTTTTCTGGATTCTAGTGTAGGTCTCATAAATCCCTGTTCTGCTGTCCATTTTTTTTTCTGTTTGCTCCAGGGACGAGTTTCATAATCCACTTAGCTGCTTGTGTGTGTAATGGAAATTTAATGAAGTCTCAGCCGTCCATTAGCACATCGTCCTGTATCATCTTCAAAAGTTCATGAGAACTGATCTGTCTCAGAAATGGAAGCGATGTGGCATAACAAGTTTGCCAGACAATGAGATCTACGTAGTACGAAGCTCCAAAGTTACCAGCAGGAATAAAGAATATAAGAACAAAATTTCCATCTGGGCCAATTTCTCTTGCCTTGATGATTCGCCGAGCTTCAAGGGTTCTAATATATCATCTCTCATCAGTTTACATGGGCAAAAGGATTTCTTCTGGAGCCTCAAATTAAGCGTTGCGGGAAATTAGTAGTTCAATTAAGTCATGATAATTCTTAGGAATGCCACAAGATGAAATGCCGCCACTGTCTAACGCCGTCCTTCATGGTTTGTTGAACCTTAATTCGGAACTATAAGAGTGCGTAGACCCAGAATGAATACAATAAAAAAAAACACATTTGATAAATCTGATGCTGATATATTAAACCTCAATATTTGATTTGCAGTTGTTAGCCAGTAGGCCAAATTCAACGTTACCGGTTAACGTTTCGCAAGATCCTAAGAACAAACGCCAAAATTAATGGCTGAACAAATGTCTAACAAGTCTTTCTCATCTTAGGTTGGTGGGATAATCTCTAGAAAGCCGCATTCAATTCTATTAAAAGCAAAAAGTGGAAGCTTCTCGCGTCCTTTCAAGTTTCGTCCAATGTCTCCAGTGTAAGACAAGGGACCAGAAGACTTGCCGTCTGTGTACTCAAATAGGCGTCGTAATGGAAACTCGTTGAAATGAAGTAAGCAGATAATCCATCGGATTGGCAATAACCGGAAATCATGGCTCTTTGTTTCCATCACTTTCACAACCCATACACAATCTCTTGTGAGCACAATAACTTTTATTGTTCTCCTGCGTTGGGGCAGCGTACGTTTAAAGTCTTTGGGTGCTACAAAAATAGAGCATTTCATGGTTTCCCCACGTAAAAAATGAGACTGCGATGATTCCGGCATGTCTTACGCACAACTGTGCGTGCAAAGAATTCGCGCCAATTGAAGGGATAGTACTAATTCTTTATCAATAATGCGTTTTAAAACAAATTAATACTTGTAGAAACAGGCTCTCGTGGTCATTAAGAAAAATTAGACAGAAAAACACAAAAAAACCGATCACGCGGCATTTTGGTGTCGAGGAAAAGGCAGAAGATATTAATCTTTTGTAATTTGTATTCTTGAAAGGCTGGATAAAGTTTCTGTTCCCATTATAATCAGATAAGTTAAACATGTGTTTATTTAAAAATCCGCCTTTAGTTTCCAAAATTCAGCACGGTTGAGGAGGTAGAATATATTTACGTATAATTCCAAAATTTTTTAAGGTGTTTTTGTTAAGAAATAGTAACTATAATCACTACAGCTAACAGATTAACGAAATCTGCGATTTTTTATTCCTTTTTTAATGTTAATCATTTTTAGTCTAATTTTCATAACTTTTGGCCCAATGATTCGGCAGAAGACATCAATTCAGAGTTAGAAGATTTTGCACACTTTTTAATGATGGGAGTTCGCAACTTTTTCGCACTACCGCAAAAAGATCTAAGATACTTTTTCCACCCCCTAGATTTCATACCTCAGAGCTTTAATGGGTCCAAAAGGACTTTCTGATTTAGATCTTTTGAGTATAGAGAAATCAGAAACAGATATAAAATTCTTTAATCAAATTATAAACACGTTTGCTTTAACAGAAGGTGAGTTTTTAACATTTCAAACTCCAAAAAACCTTCAAAATTTTTTCAGAGTAATGCTTTCCCTTTTTCATGCCAATAAATAATCTTATCCATAATAATATGAAAGTGTATTTGTAAATATCATAGACGAATTAATAACATTTTAATTCATGAGTGAATCAGCATATTTTTTCTTCAATAGCTACCTCCTAATATCATGCAATGAATTTTAACTTTGTCATGAAGTACTAGATAAATTATTAAAAGTTATAATTTTTTATTTTCATTTATATATTTAAAGAGGTACGTGAAATTTGTATGTTATTAAATATATTAACTTAGCTACCAATGAGTTTGTATGATTTTAACTATGTTAACTAAAGATTTATTTCAATAATTAGATTTTCTATATAATGTGTAAAGTCTAAAAAGGTAATGTATAATAGCTTTTCATTATTATTCATATGTGTGTGTTATTTTTTCGATGAATTAAGAGTTTTGTACATTTAAAATTTTTTTCCAAGTACGAGATAAACGGAATGAATTTTTTATTTATATAATTATAATTTATCAAAAGCTTCATATGAACAACTGTTTCAATTTCTTATTGGAAGCCTGTTTAAATAATTAAAATTAGAATGCTAAACCTTTTCTAATAAAGGTTATCAAAATTTCTTTAAAAACTTTTGAATTGTTTTTATGAAATTTGTTTTTTTCACCATTTTCGGAAATATTCTTATGATAATTTTTAGATTCAAGAGTGTCCTTATACACTATTTGTGATGTATAAATAATATCATCTCAAAAAAATTTAAAATATTATTTTTTCGGTTTATTTTAATTTTTTGCATTTGCTCTGGGCGCCATTTTATGTTGGTATACCACTGATTTTAAGACATTCTAAAGTACTGCTTTCATTGATATGTCAGTAAGACAGAAATTGTCCTTTGCTACAAATATTAAAACTTCAAAAATAGGAGTATTTCTGTTACAGTAATATCGTCCATTATATAATATCCAACAGAAATTATTTTAAGTGCTTTTCATCGACAATTTTTTAAAGTATTAGTTAACTTTTACATTATTCATAATTCGGTTACAGTCTTTATTTAAATCTATGAAATTTTCTGTATAAATCTAACAAATTAAAGAGAGATATTGAAAATGTGTGCAAAATACATAAAACATTTTAGATCAGTTAATTGTTTACAATGCAAGTATGTTTAATTTACTATTCCTATTATTGTCTTTAAACTGTGGCTGAGATGAAATTTATGCAAGATTTTCTAAGTATTATTTTTCATAACTATTTCTCTAGGTATCATTTTTCAGGACTATTTCACTAGGTATTATTTCCACCACTTTACAGAAAATTCAAATAATCATGATAGGTTGATGAAAAATAATGATATGTAGATAACATAAAGTGTTCAATTTCAGAAGTTCCTTCCATGCCTTTTTAAAAAATTCATTAGAAATATGTATGAAATTTTGTTGTAAATGTATACCAGATTTTCATTTTTTTAATTTATAATTTGAGAAAATTTATGCTTGTAATAGATATATATATTCTTACAATTATAATCATTTGGCAGTAATTATTATTATATTTTTCAGATCAAAGATGAAGAAACGCAAAAGAAGGTTGTTCCTACACATAAAAAAATTAATGCCTTGTCTCGTACCATATGTAATCCTGAAAAATCCTATGTTATCATTGGAGGTCTTGGAGGTTTTGGACTTGAACTGTGCCAGTGGTTGGTGGAAAGAGGGGCTCGACATGTAGTTTTAACTTCACGTTCAGGTCTCAAAACTGGTTACCAAAAACTATGTATGAACCGATGGAAAAAGGAAAATATAAATATAATTGTATCGAAGTTAAATGCAGCAAAAATGGATGATGCGAAAGCTCTTTTAAAGATGGCTGCAGAAATCAAGCCTGTTGCAGCTATATTCAATCTTGCACTGGTAAGTAGGTATTTAAATAAAAATTTCTTTTTGGAGAAACTAACGGATCGTTTTAGGGACATTCAAAATTAGGAAGAATGATTTTTGAATATTAAAATGATAGTTTAGTTTATAGAAATTATGTTGATTTGCACATTTAGAAATTAGTTTGCAAAGATGAGTTACAAAATGAAACTTCAAATTTTATGGATTACTATTTATGAATAATTCTCAATAGATCTATTGAAAACGCTGCTAAGAGGTAAACGTTTATTATTTAATTATTTTTGGCTTTTGCTTGAAAAATCAAGAAGGTTGTTCAATTTGATAGTTGAAAAATTTTGAATTTTGTTCCGTGAAGACTCAGTAAAAAAGACCCTGTACGTATATTAATGCTTATTCAAAATAAAATTGACATTATTTACAAAAATTCAAAATTTTTAATTTTATATGTTGAAACGCAATCATGAAACTCATTATTGATGAAAGTATTTATTTTTCTACTCTGATTACTGTTCTTTACATTATGTCTGAAATAAACTTTATACGAGATTCACTACAACTTGAAAATTCAAATTATCTTGAATGGTTTATAAATATTTACAAGACATGTTGATAATCCATATGTTATTTTTTTTTGAAAATTACTCTAGTTTAGAGATAATAATGTAGTGAATTTTGTATCATTTAAAGGTTCTCAGAGATTCTTTTATGGAGAACCAGACTATTGAAAACTTTAAAGAAGTTTGCGAGTCAAAAGCCACATCCACCTTAAATCTCGATGAAGCTTCAAGAGAACTCTGTCCTGAGGTTGACTGGTTCGTGTGCTTCTCTTCAGTGAGCTGTGGTCGTGGCAATGCTGGTCAAAGCAATTACGGTTATGCTAACTCAGTCATGGAAAGGATATGTGAAGAAAGAACGAAACAAGGATTGCCAGGTAATTATTCGAAACAGAAAAAATTATTTGCCTGGACTGTTTTCTTAATGATGAGCCGGATTCTGCGCCAGAAATGAACTGACGCTTTTCCTTTGCATGCAGAATAGTAAAATTGTTTTATTACTAATGAATTAAAATTTTTCTCCTCTGGTACAACTGATTTCTTTCTTCTCTAATCATCCAGGAGTTATTTTATTTTCCTATGCTACATTCTTATGTGTGACTTGTAAATTAATTACTAATTCAGGAGTAAAAAAATAATAATTTTGTGGGTGATTAAAAAATACAAAAATCACTGCTTAGTGTGGCATGAAAAGAGAGGAAAACATTTTCCTATATCGTCGTTCTTCTTCTCCATAATTAACTTCTTTCCCATAAAATTTCTTCTGCCCCATAATCTAAAAGCTAATAAAAGAAGCAACTGAGTTTTGTTGTTTTCCAAGTTATTCCGCATGATGCTACCTAATAGCATACATAAATTTTTTACTCTCTGCAGTACATGATTGGATGAAAAGTTTTTCACGAAATTAATATTGAATTAAGATATTTTTTATTAGGGAAAAGGTGTTTAAAATCAAGACTGTAGCATCAAAAATGTTTTTTTTTGTATTTTATATTGTAATAAAATATCCATTAATTTTGAAATTAAGAAACTAAGATATAGAAATATATATAGTATAGAGATAGTATATATATATATATATATATATATATATATATAAATTAATCGATGCACCGTTGTACAGTGATAATATTTATGTGATGCATATTAAATCAAGTGATGAATTGCAAATAGTTTTTAAATCCCCTCAAATATATGATATTTTGTTATCCATAAATGCTTTAATAGATGAATAAATTATTTATATTTTTGAATGTGTGCCTGTAACAAAGCATATTACTAATATTTAAAAATTAAACCCTTTATTGTTTATTTTTATATTAGGTCTTGCTATTCAGTGGGGTGCCGTTGGTGATGTTGGAGTTTTCGAGGTTGCAGTAGGATCAGATGTTGCAAATGGCGGTATCATTCCACAGCGTATTAACTCCTGTCTAACAGTCTTGGACAAGTTTCTCCAGCAAAACCAACCTGTAGTATCTAGTTTTGTTCCCTATAAACCATCTGAAACAACCACCAAGAAGGCCTCAAAACACAATGTCTTGTCTACTATTGGTAACATTTTTGGTACGTATATTTTCGAATCAGAATCTGATTTCTTGCAATAAGAATTGCTAAATTTTGAAGTGCAATCAAATATAACTGGAAATTGTATTTTTTGAAATCTCAAATCTTGAAAGTAAACTAATTATTTTTCTGAAATTTTTCTTTAGATTAAATATATTATCCTACCCTACTGATGTGGGCACCACGAAATGTGGATGAGTGGCTCAGGTTTCATATGAAGGCACTTGCCCGCCTAGGGTTACATAAATGGGGAGGCTCAGTCCCTCCTCCAGTGATAGTACTTACCTCTTACGGGAGGTGTTAGGCCTTGAGGCTGTGTTGGCCATTAGGACTCGACCTCAGTACTCGTTTCTATTGCAACGACCATCATTTCCGTATGCCTGGGCAGGTCGGGGTGACTGTAGACTTATGGTAAATATATCATCCAGTGAGTAGATAAATTTTAAACTTTTAGCCACATGAAATTCAAGCTAGAAACAAATTTTTTACTTTAACAAACTTGTTGGATACTACACACTTGCTTGTACTTACACACACTTATACTACACACTTGCATGGTGTTTTGTACTGCAACCTAAAAATGGAGTTTTGGAAAAGAGAAATGAAAGTCTTTGAAAGGGATATACTTCTCCTTAATGTTGATGAGAGTACTAACACAAAGACTGTGAAAATATTTGGAACACTTTAATACTTCAAAGAAAAATATAAATGACCCAGTCTCGGAACGTTACACCTCTAAATACAGACACAAAATTAAGGTTAACTAAACAGCTAAAAAATGCTTAGGAACTTTATTCAATAATGTATTGAAATTTATTAATTTTTTGTAATTTTTGAAGTTATTGTTTGCATTGCTAATAAAATTATTTAAAAATGTGTGTGCTTGTGTGAGTCACATTAATATTCTGAAGTGTTTGAAATTATGCCAGAATTTTGTTCTATGCTAGTTGTCAGGATTTTTCAAATTGTGTTGATTTTAAAAATTGAAATCTAAAAAGTCCTGCATGTAATGCATTGACACATTTTCTGCAGCCCCTCCCACATTTTAGAATTGAAATGCATTAAGATTGATTCGATGCAAATTCTCTGTTTCTAGTTTTATTTATTCTCATGAAACTAATCTTTCCAGGCATAAAGGACATGTCTGCCATCAATACAGAAACATCTCTAGGAGAATTAGGTATGGATTCCTTGATGGCTGTAGAAGTGAAACAATTTTTAGAGCGAGACTTCCATCTAGTGTTAGCGATTCCCGAATTGAGACAGCTGAAGGTAAAAGATATGAAGAAATTAGAAGGAGCTGGTGAGAAAACAAAGATAGCCATAATTTCTGAATCTAAAACGAAACCTACCTCAGGTTCCACCTCTAAATCAAATCCAAAGGTAGCTGAGAAAATTCCTGGACACTTCAGCTCTCTAACCAGTAAACAACTTGTTCCTGTTGAACCGATAATTCAGATGAACTCTTCGAAAACTGGAATACCATTGTTTATAGTTCATCCTATTGAGGGTAGTGTGGCAATGTTGAATTCAATAGCACAGCTGATTAACTTCCCTGTGTATGGAATACAATGCACTCCTGAAGCACCATCAGAATCAATTGAACAGCTTGCTGCTTGGTATTGGAAGGTAAGCGTGTTATATTTGTACTTTTTTTTTCATCAAACTGGACATTTTACTTAGTAAGCTACGAAGCAATTTTAAACATCAGAGTCAAACCACTTTAGACTGAGAGGAATTAATTTTAGATAACGTGTAAGTAGTTTCGAGAAGACTTTAATTGAACCAAGGAAAGATTCTTGAAGCTTTCTTCATATCTTTTACCTTCAAGAACACAAAAAGTTAACTAAAATAATTAATAATTTTCAAAACTGAATATCAACAAGATTTGCATTCAGAATTTTGCTGTTTGGAAGTAATAAACACTATCTTGATACCTCAGTGACCTACTATCCCAAACTGAACAAGATGTTTATAAGGTTGCGATTTTGTTTGCACGTAAATTCATAATATTATACAGCATTCAGAATATTGAGGAACATGGTAAAAATATCGTACAATATCTTTGTGCTAATAGGGGTAAATGCAGGTTTATCATATTTTCTCATTGTCCTTGAAGACAAGTTCACACCCGATTTGTAAGTAACTTGACAGTTTCTTTATTTCGTTTCATAACCTTCTTCTTTCTGGTGGTACAGGTGTTGAACATGTAGAATTTTCACCTTTTTTTACTGGCTGGTACATATGTTGCATCAGAAGGCCATTAGCATTTCATTACCCTTTCAGCACTACTTTGTTGAGAGGAGATCAACTTTTCATTACTCTACATCACACCCCTTACGCCAGAGAGATAAACATTTCCGGTTTGTAGCTTGGATGAGTGTGCGTAGAAACTTTATTGAACAGAAAAGAAGTTTGCATACAGTGTTTTAACATTGCCTAGAAGCATTTGAAAAATTATGAAAAAGCTCAAAAATGTGTGTTTATATATGAAAAGAAATACTCGTAAAGCAGAAACAATTTTAATACAGGTCCCAAAAGTTCCGTGCATCTATATACTTGTAGGAGGACTGATTAGTGTCCTAGGTATTGATCCTCTAGAGGGTCTTAGTCCATAAGTCTGAGGTCTTGATGAAGGAGAGAAATCTGGATCGGAGACGGATGAATTGGTTGCCTCGGGTGGCTGTTTTATGAGGTTCTCATTCTCAGTGAGGAAAGATACGAGTTTAGCTATTTTTATTCTTGATAGTTTATTTGAAAGTACGCTTTTCCACCAAAGTTGAGTATTTTCTGCACTTGGGTTTGTGAAATGATAAGTTAACGTCATGTGACAAGAAGTTACGTAGTGAAGAGGGTCTCCCTTTTCCCTGCATGTGCAGATATCTGAATGATGAAGCCGGAATCTATAGAGAAATCTGGGAAAAGGACCGTCGCCTGTAGCGAAGAGGATGGATTCTTTTGACCATGAAGCTGGGGTTAGAGTGACTTTAGTGAGTATATTAAAAATTCCAGTGTCCAGGCTCTCCCAGTGTCGCTTGAATCCCAGTCTTGTTGTCATTTCTTGAGGCATAGGTTAATAAGCATTTTTAGATGACACTTCGAGGCCTGAAGATTGAGGGGAATCCCTTCTTTAGTAGTTTGTTTGGCTAGGTTGTTTGCTGCTTCTTTATCGAGGAAACCAGTTAATAAATCCAGTTAAGTTGCATTGATGGATTCTGAAGGAGGGAGTATTGTGTTTCTTGGATTAGTGGGTTAGAACGTTTGAAGAAATAAATTGCTCTGAGTGCCAAATAGCTGTCACTCCAGATTGATGCTGATATTCCCTTAGAATTAGCCCAATTTATAGCCTCTTTTATTGCTAAGGTTTCAGCTTCAAATACGGTATTATGTGGGCTTAGTTTTACCGTCCACTGTTGAATTTGGAGGCTGTTTTGAATGACACGGAAAGAGCAACCTGGTTCACCTTCTAGATGTGAACTGTCTGTGTAAATAGCCTCAGCTGGGGGATGCGGGTCACAGACTATTGAGACCCTATCCTCTAAATCAAAATTAGCGGGATGAATGATAAGAGGAGGATTTAGTTGTTGAAAATCACTGATATAAAAAGCTTGAACCTTCCCAATTGCAATCCTTGCGAAGGCGACCGACTCTAACGAGAATGGACTCCATTTGAGCTTTGATATGTAGGGGAGTAATGCCTTCGATCACCTGTAGAGCTGCTGTTGGAGTGGTAGAATACGCTCCAGTAATGTTCAGAAGTGATATTCTCTGTATAGAATTGAGAAGCCTTTGTTGCCTTGAGGTGATAGTATTTGCCCATGCCGGTTCTCCATAAAGTAATATTCTTTCTATAACTGTAAAAGAGATTTTCTTTCTGATATTTTTATTCAGACCCCAGTTTGACGCGGCGATACTTTTTATTTCTTGATAAAGGTTTAGCGTTTTATTTTTTAACTCAAACAGATGTGTTGCGAAATTTAGTTCATCGTCAATAAACACCCCTAGATATTTGATGCTTGATTTCCTTCTGAGAAGATTACCTTCCTCTCTTATGCCTGCTGACCAGCGAGGACCGTTTCTATTTTTGTTGAAATGCATGTAGTTTGATTTATCTGCTGAAATTTCCAGATTATGCTTTGCAGTCCAGGATTTAAATTGATTTAGGGCTTCATTTGCAAGGGATTTATCTTTAGCCTTGGGTGGTGCTTTTATAAGAAAGATGAAAGCATCTGAGAAGGCTTGCAGATGAACTCCTTCTGGCCAGGATTGAGTTAGCATTTCGTTCGCCACAAGATTCCAAAATGAATGATCAGTACACGAGCCCTGTGGGCGGCTCCGATGTTGTGGGAATGTAGTTGGTCCTTGAGGGGTGTCTAAAGCTACTTGCCTGCCTGAAAGTAGATCTATTAAGGTTTCTTTTGTATTGGAGTGGAAATTAATATTATTTAGACTGTTTTTGATTGAATTGTATTCCAAGTGGTTAAAAGCACCTTTTATGTCCAGTGAGATCACCAATGCATGTTTTTTTGTTGATCTTGCCATTTCTATTTCATCTATGAAGTCAACTACTGCTTCTTTGGATGATTTGTTTACCGTGAAACCATAATGGTTAGCCGCTTGCAGGTTATTTGTCCCAAGATGAAAGTTAAGCCGTTCTAATATAGTATATATATTAGTAATATCTCTAATATTTTACCCAACATTGGTAAAAGTGACACAGGGCGGTATGACTTCGTTTCTGACTTCGATTTCCTTTTTACGAGGAAGAGGACAATTATGCCGAATTTCAATGGCGTCGGGAAACATTGAAGCTGAAGACATTTATTATAAAAAGAAAGCAGTTTTGGAAAATGTTTAAATATAGATTTAAGAACAACAAAATCAATGGCATCATAACCTGCAGCTTTTCTGTTGGGTGTCCTTTTTGTAATATCCTTTTCAATTCATTCTGAGTGAAGGGTTTTTCTATATGTTGATGACATGTAGGTTGGAGTGGGAAGGGAATAAGCTCCTGTGAATTCAGTTCTTTTAGAATATTAAGCGCCATTTTTTTATAATCGCCCTTTTTTGGTCGGCCATAATTTTAAATAATTCCGTGGGGTGGATATTGTCTCTGATGCAAGACTTATATGGGGTACCATAGGGATGTGTTGTCTTGGTGCAAAAGTCCCTAAATGTTGATCTTTCAGCTCTACAGATAACTTTTAAAACAAGATTTTTTATTTGCGAATTTCTGTTGATAATTCAGTTGATGAGTTCCCGATGTTTTAGATGCCTTTCTCTGGAGAGCTCTAAGCTCTTTCTTCTTAATGTCAAAGTCCTGGGTATACCAATTGATGTTAAAATTTTTTTACATTTTTTGTCTTGTAAGAACGTTTACAAGCCTGGAAGATTGACTTTTGCAAGTTCGATTCACATTGTCAAGATCTTCTTTTGAGTTATAGAAGTTAATTTCTTGTTGGATGGAGTTAACTTTGGGTTTCAAATTTTGAAAGTGGAGATTAACTAGTAGAAAGCATTGTTTCATTATCCTATAATGTCACAACATGTATGTTGGATAGGTTTATTACTATGGAAGGAACACAAGGATAGACAAATCCACAGGTGGACAACATAGACAGAAAAAATCTTATTTTTCAGTGACTTAAAATGAGGGAATGCAGTTTTCTATTTCTCAGCGAAAATCCTCCATCTTTATAGAAGATTTCGGATTTCTGTTTGCCCTTTGGCATATGTTATGATGCATGTGGATACAGAAGATATAATACATTTACTTTACATTATTTACACTACTAATTAGCTTAGGAAAATGCCATCGCATGTACAGAAATGTAATCATAAAATGATAGCAACGTTACCAGATGCGAAGAGACTTAAAACTTTTAAACCTAAATGATAACCGAATGAATGATAATAGCACAACCAAACGAAATTTAAAAGTTTAATACATTCAACAGCAAAATGGCAAATTTTACCAATAATTAAATTTTGTTTGTCTATCCTCATTGAGATCGGCATTTTCCAGTTTAATTTATAACAAATATATCTTTCTCTCCAGCTTATAAAGACACTGAGCATCAGAAATACAATCTCTCTTGCTGGATACTCATTTGGAGGGTCTGTTGCTTTCGAAATGTGCCTCCAGGCTGAGCGCGATCCTGTACAGCATGCCAAAGTTCTCAACCTCATCATGTTGGATGGTTCGCCTGCTCTTATAACTGCTTATACTGGGAAACGTAAATCATACATCTGGAGTGATTCTGTTGTAGAAGATGAAGCACAAGCTTTATGTTTGTATGTGTTGCAGTTTGTGGACATAAATATGATGGAGGTAAGTAATGTTTTTAACCCATATTTCCTCATCATCCTAAAAATAGGAAAGCGCACATAAGTGGCATTTATATAAATTCTTTTGAATATTTTAATTCTAACTAACTAAATACGATTTGCTAATCAAGATTAATTTGAGTATATATATATATATATATATATATATATATATATATATATATGTCTTTTCGCAGTTTAATTTAATGCTAGATATTTTTCATTAAATTTTTAATATGGCAATTTTCGCAGATTCTTTTCTTGCATTTTCATTACACAAGTTATTGAAAGTTTCGACCTTTAAGAAAAACATACAAATAAATTTATTAAGGTAATATTCCAAACTTTCATATTATGTAAAAATCAGCGCCAAAAAATGGTCTAGAAGATGAATTTTCCCTACATTTTAAACTGTCCTATAAATATGACAATGGTGCAATGTATTATTACTTAACCCCATCTGTTAGTGAAGGAGAAAGTCCTTCCTTTCTCTGTTGAATTCCAAAGATTGCAACTCTATAAGTAATATAGGCTCCGGCAGTCTCTATCATGACCAGACATATTGCTGGAGTCAAATGTTCTTAACGAATTGAGTCATGATGCTCATGCAGTCAATTGTATTTTTAAATTCATCGATGCAGACATAGTTTTACCCGCTTTCATGTTGAAAATAATTTTGATACCACAATTTTAAAATAAGACGTCAGTTTTTAACTGTGCAGGAAGCAAATGATGTTTTGTGTATTTTATATGGCAAACATTTTGACGATATAGATAATGAATTAGTAACTTTACCTCCAGATACGGATGCACTGAGCGACACTGAAGATATTGATGATTCTTTTACGAGGAAAATGAAAGAAACTATGTGTGATGACCAATGTATTACCAATGTGCATTAAATCCTGTAATAAATATAGAAACGTTGTTCATCTGTTTGATAATCATGCGGCAGCTTATTTTACATCAATTCAAGGGGAAAAATTGATACTAGCCTTTGTTTATTAATGCTTTTGTAACAGCCTTTGTTGCTTCATGGACGTTCAACTATTTCTATTCCATATTGCACAAAACTAGGTTTTCCATAAGATCATAAAGATTTTCTAAACCTTAAAAAGGAACATGTTATTGCTAAAAACCCAGAAAAGCGACAAATTAAACTCTGTGCCGCAACGCTAACAACTATCTGCAAAGATTTTAACGTTGGACTATGCTTAAGTTGTTTTCTCCCCTTCCACCTAAGTAAGGAATAATAGCAGTGGATTGTACCATTGTTCTATTTACACGACAGCCTCTGAACTCATTGCACTTCACGAAGCAGTAATATACGCATCTCATCTACCAAACCACAATACCTCTAAAATACACGTAGACAATAGAGCAAGTATCATGGCATCTTCCAATTCAAAGAGCACAAACGAAAAAGCAAGAAAAATTTTCAAAATCCTCCTTACAAATCCAAGAATAAAAGTCTCTTGGGTTAAAGCGCATGCAGGCAATATAGGCAATGAGAGAGCAGACCAACTGGCACAAAACGCAACACAACATGGGCAACCCTATTCACATACTAAACTTCCTAAACCGCATATAAAAGGCCTCCTCCGGAAGAGAATGCTTGAGGAGTGGCAAACCTTATGGAAGAATGGCGATACAGGCAGGAAAATCTATAACATCATCATGCCCTCAGTTAGTCTCCGTCCCACTAACTGGATTAGAGAGGATGTTATCTTCTTCTCTCAACACATGGACCTTTCCCTGCCTACCTCAAAAGGTTTCACCTGTCTGACAGCGAATATTGCAGTTGTGGTGGAGTTGGCACGGCACTTCACTATGCCACGGAGTGTATTTATACAGTGTCTTGGCATATGAGGAAGCCAGCGCCAAACTTCGAACAAGAATTGCTGAAAAGGGTTGCTAATAACCTCGTTTCCAGGCTCCTCGTTTCGAGATCTTTTCCGGCCTCCCTAGCCTTTAACTTTCCAGCGAGCTGAACTTAGTAACTCAATTACCGGACATTCCCCCTTCAAATAAAAGAAAGATATAACAACATCTAAAGAAAAGAAGTCTTTACGAACTAATATTGTAAAAGTGAAAATGCCTGTGCTGTACATAGTGTATATATTTCCTTCTGTTTTTTTTTTTTTGTTTTTCTTAAATGAAATTCCCTTGTCTTGCCCATCAAACCGTTCAGTGACCGGTCTGGTCACGGGCACGTGGGTAAGAGACGCCGTTCTGTTCGGTACCGACTGAACTAATAAATGTTTTATATATATTTTTTTTATTTTATCTGTATACATAGGCTTAGAGAAACACATATTTCAGACTCATTTTCAAAAATATTAATTTTTTCAATATTTGGTAAAATACGGGTTAAAGAATCAAGAATTTTCATTAAATCATAATCTTTATGATTGGGCACTGTGCAACAAATACATTGCTTATAAAGTTTTGCTTCATTATGAAAATCTTTCACCTTGTTATCAGAATTCAGTTGGATTTAAATAGAATTATCAAATTTCATTTGAGTGAAAAGGATTTTTGTTATTTCAATACGTCTAAGAGCGTACATTACCCCACTTTAGGATTGTTCATGAATTGACCAAGTAGTTACAATAATTTTTATAAAAAAATTATTGATGATGATTGAAAATTCTCTCTTCAATCAGAGTTGCTATCCTTAAAAACATTCTCCTTCAGAAACATTTCTCTATTCAGTTTTATTTCATTTTATTTATCTTTTTATCAAAAATGAATATTTAAAAAATGCAGCTAAATGTTTTTATCGTTATTTAATTGTTTTTAAAGTCTTTAGAAATTGTGATTCTGTTTTATTTCTTTTTATGAAAATTTGCTTAAATAATTCATAAAAATCAGCAGTTTCACATATTATTTAAATCGCATATCAGATTCCATACATGCACAGATAGATCTCCAAAGTTTTACATATGATGATGTTTCATTTTAGCAATCAATTAGTTTAAAGAAATAATTTGCATTATAAAAATATGATTTAAACTTGTAAAATGGTTTTAAAAGAGTAACATGGAATGAGGCACAAATATTTTTAGTTTGACTCTTATTACCATACACACGCGAAAATACTTTTTCTGTCAACTTTGAAGTTGTTATGTTAGTGTGTGTGTGTTTATATATATATAGAAGATGTAGAATTATCTAGTGTATATACCTATGACTTCCAAGATTTATTTAATAGTATAAGGGTTGAAGATTTGATTAATACCTTAATAAATATACATAAAGATTTTCATCTGAAAATAGATATTAGCATTTATAATTTTTAAAATCTTATTAATCTTGTTCTAAAAGAAAACTACATCTTTTTTGATAATAGGATTTTCCATCAATTTAAAGGATTACCTGAAGGAGTTCCAGCTAATAATAGTTTAGAAAATATTTATCTACATTACTATGAGAAAGACTGTACTAATTATAGCCATAGTATATTTTTCCTTTATATAGATGATTTGATATTATTCAATAAAGAAATAGACCTTAAGCCACATATTAATTTCTATCCTGATTATTTAAAACTTATAAAAACTAATGACAATGAATTAGCTGCAGAATTTCTAGATCTAGATATAAAAATTATAGATAGTAAAATAGTAACAAGTATCTTTGATAAAAGAAATGCATTTAATTTTCAAATTAATACATTTCCTTATTGGGATAGTAATCTTAGCACTAATTTCTTCAAGAATTTAGTGAAAAATTATATAATTAGAAATAATAATTTAGTAACAGACAATGATAATAGAATTAAGAACATAATTTTTTTTATTGTTTTACAATGGTTTATGGAATACCAAATAGTTTTTTAAGAGTTTATATAGATAAAAAATATTTAGATCATTTTGAATAATGCATTCTTTTTGGTATTTCATGGAATATTTTAATTCTTTGCTGGTAGGTTTGTGTTTGTTTATATTTTACATGTAATGTGTAATTTTTTTCTAATTTGGTTCTTGTTTTACTGGTTTCAAATTTATTACATAGATGGCGACATGATTTTTAAATTGAAATATTCCTTAGAATAGACAATTTTCCAATTTTCAACTATGTGTATTACATTTATTAACTGGTTTTGAGATTTTTAATTTAAATTTCTTACTAATTCCTTAATTTCATAATTAATTATTTCATTTGGTCAATTTTGTAGTTTCATAGTTGGAAATCTTGTTGTGGCAAAATGTGATGTCAGGATAAGTGGCGGTATATATTAAAAGTGTTGAATTCTAGTAAGGATATATAGAGACACTGATTATTTAATGTTTAATTAATAAGTATGGGTATTTTATTGAAAGATGTATTTATTGTTTTTAGTGCAATATATTGTTGTTTTACATATTTTTATCTTGAATTTTAGTTCTTTCCATATAATTATGTTTTTTAGTTAGGGTTAGTATATGATTTTTCTTCCTAAATTCTTTCATTTTAGGGTAAATTACCCTGTCTGCTTTTTCAACAACTATAGTAACAGGGATGGTTTGTACAGCAAAATTAATTTAACCTGGCTTAAGCTTGTCCACAGTCAAGCTGCTATATTAATTATTGAAAACTGCATATATATGGATTGCCTTTTTTCAATACTTTTAATAACAACAGAGTTTTTTACATGTTGACATAAATGTTTAAATTTAATTTTTGTCCATGGTATCTTTAGTATTTTCAATTTTTTAGACTTTGTTTTAGATTTGGTTGTATTGTTTTAATTACGAATTTTTGGTATAGGATTGGCTTCATGATATGTCTTGTTTACTTTGTTTTTGTAAGATCATATATAACAAGTTATATATATATATAGATAGATAGATAGATTTTTAATTGATTACATAATTTAACCTATTTTGAGATTTTCAAGATAGTTATCTTATTAATTTTTAAAAATTAAAATAATTTGTTAATTAAAACTGACTCAAAGTTAGAAATCTATCGTTGGCAATCTAGCGTTGTCAAGCTTGGTGACGGTTTGTAATGAAATGATGTATGTATGTAGAGGTTAAGTAAACACATTGATTTTATAATTCCTAGTTAAAAAGAATGGATATTTTATTGCATGTCATATTTTTAAATCTTAGTGCAATATATTGACTATTAATTTTAGATATAATATAGATTATCTTTATATATAACGATGATACATTGCTAGGGTTAGCATATGGATATCTTTATTCTAACTTCTTTCATTTTAGGGTAAATTACGCTTCCTGTTTTTTCAACAATTAGTGACAGAGATAGTTTGTACAGCAAAATCGATATAACCTGACTAATTTGCTCATCAAAACCTGAGTAACTAATTTTATTGCTGAAAACTCAAAACTTTTGGTTAGACTTTTTCAACAGTTATAAGAGTAACATAGTTCACAGATATGTTCGTAGTTCATTATGTGCTCTTTGCATGTATTTATCATTTTTATTTATAGGTTCAGAATTCAAATTTTGTTTAATTAATAAACTTTTAGTTTTTGCATTGCATTTTTGATATGTTTTGTTTATTTTGTTTTGAATGTTCTGTTTACATTTTATATAATGGTTGATATTACTATATATATAAAGGGTTGGACAACATTAATGATATATACAAATTTATTTTTTAAAAACTAAACATTTTAAGTGTCATAAATGAAATTGATGGCATAGAGTACTGTACTTTATTATACATGAAACAAACGTATGGTAATGTTATGTTATCATTTATTTATTTTAATAATGCTATTTCTCATCAGTTTTCAATTACGCCTGGTGTTACACAGGGCTCTAATTCCGAACTCCTGTTTTTTGCTTTATTTATTTATGATTTGTTGTGTTTTAAAGTACTCTGAATACCTTTTTTTGCTGATGACTTGAAATTATTTAGGCTAATTTAGATGTTGTGCTTTTACAAAGATATATTGATAGTTTTGGTGGGGCACGGGCAACAAGTTACTCCTGAACATTGAAAAATGTAGTATTCTTAGCTATACACGAAAAGTTCATACCTTGACTTACGATTATAAAATTAATAATCTTGTTTTATTTCGCTCAAATTCAGTTACTGATTTTGGTATCATTTTTGATGCTAAAATTTTTTTCTCAACATATTAATGAGATAGTCTCTGAAGCATATTTTAGGATTGGAATTCTTAGGCGCAAAACTAGGGAATTTTAAAATGAATTTGCTTTGAGGGTATTGTGCTACAATCATGTCCGATCTAATTTGGAATATTGCAGTATTATCTGGGATTCAAATTTCAGAAATAAAATTGAAATTATCGACCGAAACCAAACTAACGCCTTGCGATGTTTATTTTACAAGAAAAATGGATTTTACATCTAGGTTATATCTTCTTCACGTCCACTAGATATATTTTATGTACTTAGTTTATGTTCAAGCCATGATCTTTCGTTTGTTCTCTTCTTTTAAGGGTCAGTACCACCCATACCGCTAATGTAAAATTGGACATTTTTAGGTACATTTTTCTCACAATGTATAATAAATATATGTTTGAAATTTTTTATACAGTTTAAGTACACATTTATCTTTATACTGAGCGGATTTCTTACATTAATATAGCTTTGGTTAATTAAAAAAAAAATTAACTGTATGTCACGATGAATTTGTCAAAAATTACCGTTTTCTTACGCGCAATCAGCAATATTAAAAAATATTTTTGAAATAATAGAAGCAAATCCGCTCTTTATGTACTTTCATATGAATATAATATGTGGTAAAAATTTCAAAAGCCTACATGCAATAGAATTTGAGAGAAAGGTACACGCAGTTTCAAAAATGTCATTTTGAGATAATTCAAGTTAAAGGTAAAAACATTGCCTCATCAAAATATCTCAACATAATAGCAAGCAATCTATACTTTTTTAGACCTTTTCCTTTCATCTTTCTCTTATATACATTTTTTATTCCTCCTACCCATTAATTGCTGAGAAAAGGCATATTTAGGCCTTAAAAACCTTACCTCCATACGACAACGTTAAGTTTACGTTTTATTAATTATACTACAGATACCAATTTTCATTCATAAATTCTACCGATAAAGGTTTTAATTGTTTTTTTACAGATTAAGTATACATTTACATCTATACCGAAGTGGCATTTTACAGAAACACTAATGGGGGGGGGGGAAATGCATTTTTCAAAAACTCTCGATTTTTGAAACGAGATGAGTGCAAATCCAAAATATATACATAATATCACAAAACTTTCACTTCATTATATGCATTCACATGTATAGAATATGTGGTAAAAATTTCAAGTGTGTGTATAGGATAGTTTTTAAGAAACATTTACATTCAGTTTCGAAAACGGTCACTGTACATTTTTCAAATACTGACGTACTCCAACACGAGATATACATATATTTCTGATTTTTGTCTAATATCTCAAAAATTTTATTTCAGTATATGCATTCATATGTCTAAAATATGTGGTGAAAATCTCAAGTGTGTGTATAAGGTAGTTTTTTAAAAGCAGTTACAAGCACTTTCGAGAACAGTCACGTTGCATTTTTCAAAAATGATGTCAATATAAATCATATATCCTATATGTAAATTAGAAGAAACAATTTCACTTCAGTGTATACATTCATATGTATAGAATATTGTATACATTCATATATATAGAATATTGTATACATTCATATGCACAGTATTTGAAAAATGCACAGTGAGTGTTCTCGAAACTGCATGTAACTGTTTTTAAAAAACTACCTTATACACACACTTGAGATTTTCTCTACATATTTTATACATATGAATGTGTATACTGAAGTGAAATTTTTTTGTGATATTAAACAAAAATCAGTAATATATGTATATCTCGTGTTGGAGTACGTCAGTATTTGAAAAATGCACAGTGACCGTTTTCGAAACTGAATGTACATTGTTCTTAAAAACTAATTTACACACACAATTGAAATTTTCACCACATACTCCATACATATGAACGTATACAATATTTTATACATATGAATGTATACAATATTCTATACATATGAATGTATACACTGAAGTGAAATTTTTTCTTATATTTTACATATAGGATATCTGATTTATATTGATCTCATTTTTTTAAAATGCACCGTGACTGTTCTCAAAACTGCTTGTAGCTGTTTTTAAGGGGAGTCAGTAACCTATAACTTTCAACAATTCGATTTTCTAATTTTTATATATTTGAATTCTCCATTTCAAGACCTATCCAACTACGTAAATTTTTTGGTCCTGCTCACATTAGAAGTTAGTTAAAATAAACTTATAAAAATGTAAACATCCCTTTAAATGCCGCGCCACGCCCACTTTGAGACATAAAAACGTAAACATTGGACTTTTAACCCAAGGCTGCATCTGCAAAGCCTTACGATATTTTATTTATTATTTCACTGCGAGCGAGCAGCAGTTTAACTGTAATTGTGTTCGCATGTTTGGCGTGGTTTATTTTTATTTCTTCACAGTTACAAAACCACGTTTCATACATTGAGTAACAAGCTTTTCTTTCGTTTTGTGTTCTGTCTGGTGTGTGTTTACACTTCAAATCCTTCTAAAGATTATAGCAAAAACAAAATAATAATACAATATGTTATATTATAACATAATATAACATAATTAAAAGGATTTTTTTAAACAAAGGAATAAAATCTTTGAGTTTGTGTCAGATGAACTGATTTTCATGTAATAGATGTGAGCACCGATTGGGCAAAAGAAACCTGTATGTAAGTACCTTTTTCTTAAAATCTACCTAATACATACTGGATTTTTTTATCACATATTGTGAACATATAAATATATACTGAAGTGAAAATTTTTATGATATTCTAATATATTTCTGATTTTATTCATCTTGTGTATAAGATAGATTTTAAGAAATATATACATTCAGTTTCGAAAACTGTCACTATGCATTTTTCGAAAACTGATGTAGTCCAACACGAGATATACATATATTTCTGATTTTTGTCTAATATCACAAAAAATTTACTTCGGTATATACATTCATATGTATAAAATATGTGGTGAAAATCTCAAGTGTGTGTATAAGGTAATTTTTTAAAAACAGCTACAAGCAGTTTCGAGAACAGTCACGGTGCATTTTTCAAAAATGAGGTCATTATAAATCAGATATTCTATATGTAAAATATAAAAAAAATTTCATTTCAATGTATTCATTCATATGTATAGAATATTGAATACATTCATTATTAAATTTTTGTGATGTTAGACAAAAATCAGAAATATATGTATATCTCGTGTTGGAGTACGTCAGTATTTCAAAAATGCGCAGTGACCGTTTTCGAAACTGAATGTAAATTTTTCTTAAAAGCTATCCAATACACACACTTGAAATTTTCACCACATATTCTATACAAGTGAATGCATATGATGAAGTGAAAGGTTTGTGATATTATACCTATATTTTGAAATTGCACTGATCTCGTTTCAAAAATCGAGAGATTTTGAAAAATGCATTAACCCCCCCCCCCAAATTTGTGTTTCTGTAAAATGCCACTTCAGTATAGATGTAAATGTATACTTAATCTGTAGAAAAAAATTAAAACTTGTATCGGTAGAGTTTATGAATGAGAATTGATATCTGTAGTATAATTAATAAAACGTAAACGTAATGTTGTCGTATGTAGGTAATGTTTTTAAGGCCAAAATATGCCTTTTCTTAGCAATTAATGGGTAGGAGGAATAAAAAATGTATATAAGAGAAAGATGAAAGGAAATTTTTTTAAAAAATGCATAGATTGCATGTTATTATGTTGAGATATTTTGTTGAGGCAATGTTTTTACCTTTAACTTGAATTATCTCAAAACGACATTTTGAGAGAAACTGTGTGTACCTTTTTCTCAAATTGTATTGCATGTAGGCTTTTGACATTTTTACTACATATTATATTCATATGAAAGTACATACTGAATGGATTTGCTTCTATTATTTCAAAAATAATTTTTAATATTGCTGATTGCGTGTAAGAAAACGGCAATTTTTCACAAATTCATCGTGACATACAGTTAAAATCTTTTTTTAAAAACTAAGCTATATTAATGTAAGAAATCCGCTCAGTGTAAAGATAAATGTGTACTTAAACTGTATAAAAAATTTCAAACATGTATCTATTATACATTGTGAGAAAAAGGTACCTAAAAATGGCCTATTTAACATTATCGGTATAGGGGGTACCGACTCCCCTTAAAAAACACACCCCTTATATACACAATTGAGACTTTTACCACATATTTTATACTTATGAATGTATATACTGAAGTAAAAGTTTTGTGATGTTAGACAAAAATCAGAAATATATGTATATCTCGTGTTGGAGTACATCAGTTTTTGAAATATACACAGTGACAGTTTTCGAAACTGAATGTATGATATCTTTGACTTTATTGAAATTTTTGGCCATTGTTTCTTGTATGTTTTTGAATTTTTGTCTTTTGTTTCTTATATATATATATATGTATATATATATATATATATATATATATATATATAATTGAGAAATTCTTTTTATCTGTAAAGAAATGTTTTCGCAATTTGATATAAAATTATTGAAAGCGCAAAGTTTAATTATGTCTATTCAATATTCTTCTGAGCAGTTCAATAAGTTTTTTATAAATCGTAATAATATTGGTGATTTATTAAATGGTATGCTTTTGAACAGGTCCTGAAAGGCGTATCTCTCGGTATGAGTCCTTTCATTGTTATTTGTAAAAGCAATCACATTAGTGTTATTTTTGTTAATTCAAATGAAACTTTCTTTTCCTAAAAAATTGAAAATAATATTTAGGTACTTAAAGAATATTTCCTTGCTTTTTTATGTAGGTATTGTAGTGATGCTATATTTTTAGGGAAGTTTTTGTAAATCACCTTTTATATATATATTTTAATTACAAAAAGGATTCACTACAAGTCATTGGTATGTCAATTTTTATTTTTTTTATTTGCTCGCTCTAAATCCACTCAGAGGCATGTAAAGAGAACTTTCAAATTTTTATTTGGACTCTATTAGGGGGACTTTAAAAGGAACTTTTGAAAATGACATGACTATTTTTATTATTCCCTGATTCATATGTCAAATGAATTGGCCTTATATTTTTTTAATGGAGTGTCAAATGAATTAACCTTTTAGTTTTTATTTTTCTCTGATTCATATGTCAAAGGAATTGGCTTTATATTTTTAGTGTGTGTTTTTAGTGGAGTGTCAAATGAATTAGCCTTTTTGTTGTAAAATATCATTTTTATCATTATTTGCTTAATTCTTTTTTTTTTATTTTCATGTTTATTCTTTTATGCCTCATGATTCATGTGTCAATGAAAGGGCTTTATACATTTTAAGTAAGGATTTAATTGTGTTCCAATTGAATTTATTTTATATGTTTTAAATGGGTTTTTTATGACTTTTATGTGTCAAAATAGGTTTTTAATTTAAAGCATTCTGTAACTGGGTTTTTCTTTTCAATGTCCTTCGTTTTCCTCAAAGCAATAGCGTGGGTGAGTTTAAATCGCGATTTTAGTATTTAGAGGGACGCCTTTTCAGTCGTTGTTTTCACATCCGGTCTTTGGCTCTCCAAGATGGCTATCCTTGGTGAAGGGGTCGGAAATCGTGACGTTGCGTGTCTTCCCCGTCGGTACTGGTCTCTTGACCAATATCGGTCAAGCGCTGTCGTCGCGATGACGTAGATTCGCCCCACAGTACTTAAGGGGTTGCAGGAAATAGATTCGCCCTTTTTTACTTTGGCTCTTCTCGAGTGAGTGGCCTTGACGTCCTGATGACCGAGCGATGAGTTAGTTTTGCTGAGATCCTCTTTGAATTAGCGCAACTGCGAGATGGCGTTATGGTGAAGTTGGCAATCCGTGAACATCGGTGACGCTGAGAAATCGGCGGCCTCTTTATGCTCCGACGCAGCATTAATAGCCGATTTTGAATTGATGGACATCCTCATTTTTTTTTTGACAACGGACTCTTTGGCAGTAATCAGGCCGCCAATTTTCTGTTGGATCGGCGCGCTTGAAAACGTTTAGAGCCGTAAGTTAACTACAAGAGACGAGCGGATCTTGAAACGCTGTTGGTTATTTTTTTTACTGACTATACAGCTTCATTTTCCGACTCGGAGTTTGACATATGGGACTGCCGCGACGTGTGGATTGAAGGAAGGATGTAGCCGTCACCAAGGCGAGTTTCCGTCCGGACGCATGGAGTGATTGGAGGTGGAAGAAGATTCCCTGGCTTACCTGACTGGAAAGCACTGGTTGAGGAAGAACCCCTTCGTCCAGATTGATGGCAGTACCAGAGGAATGAGTACCCTTTTTATTTTATTTTCTGAAGGAAAGATCTTTTAAATTATGTGGAGCTTTGGACACTAATAGACTATGAAGGGACATTAATTTTATATTTTTGGTTTCGGTGATAAGAGGGTGGATTTCAATTTGTAAAGGCATGTTGTAGAATTGATGTGAACGTAATCCAAATTCCTTTTTTTTGTTAATCAAGATGGTCTAACACATGTTTTTGTGATGTTATTAATTTACTAAGGAATGTATGAATGTGCCGGTGTTTCTCTTGTTATTTTTAGCAATTTAACATGGGCTATGAGTCACGTGAATTAAATTATATATATATATATATATAAGGGGTTGAAATCAAGATTTGATTGTTAATTTGACTTAATTCTCTCTTGTAGATGGATGTAATATTAATTGTCATGAAAAGTTAATGTATAGAAGTTGATATAAGTTAGCTTAATTTTATAGTCTAACGAAGCGAAAATTCTTTTGGCTTACTTGAAGCAAACTTGGGTGAAATGATAATTGGATTAAGATGTGATATGGTATTTGGGAATAACCTTAACCTTAAATCTACCGTGACTCATGCCCCATGCTTTGTGATTAATTTATTTTATATTTTTGGTATCATGTATTAAGGACTCGCGAATTATTCCGGTTGGGTGCCCACCGTTTTATCGTTTATTGTGTTTTGTCTATTTCATAATGTGTGTGTTAAAAAACTTCCAGATTAACTTAATGTACAGGCTTCAACAATTTTGAAATTTTATTTACTTCATAAGCGTGCAATAACATGATTGTGTAACAAATTTCATAATGCATAAAATTCAACATACTTCTGTCTTGCTCAAAGAGGGCAATAATTTTTGAAGAATAACTATCTATATAAAAATGTGCAATATCATACTTGCCTCACTTATACAAGGAATCATCTTTAAATCACTGAAATAGTTTAAATAAATTTATACTGTTATTTACAAACTACTGATTTTGTTGTTATTTCACAAGTGTGACACATCCAGGCGTATCTGAGACTTTGGTAAAATTACGTTTCTAGGGTTATTGCATTTTAATCATTCACACAACGCAACATATTTCCAACTTAATGTGATAACCACTTAGCAATTTGAATTTCCTTTCCTTTTTAATAAATGTGCTGAAAGCTGTAAGGAGTTTGATTTTGGTAAAAAGGTAAAAAGCTTAGTAAAAATCACGACAGTATTTGTTACTGATATATCTGAACTTAATGGGTTGTTTGTGGAATTTAGGATAGATTGTAATATATATATAAATCAATATTTGAAATTATGTCCTATCACATTATTTTATAGTAAGAAATGTTGTTTTCTATCCAGTTTCAATGTTCTAAACCATTACAAAAAATGACAAACTAAAACATATCAATGGATTGAAGTCAATCCATTTTTTTAATATTTTATTTGTACTTTACGAATTTAAATTTCCGTTATTTAGTTGATAATTATAATTAAAACTGATCATTATGTTTTCATTCATTTTTTATTATTCATCTTCAGTTTAGGAAAGAATTGTTGAGTTTACCTACTCTTGCTGATCGTGTTAAAAAATCTGTCGAAAAAATCTCTTCCACCCGCAATGACTTGCAATCAGAAGACCTGGCATTGGCTTTTGACCTTTACTACAAGAAGCTCTTGATGTCGCTTAAGTACATGCCGAGACACAAACTGAAGAAAGAAATTACACTCATCAAAGCATCCGATAGTGTTGATATGACAAAAAATATCTCAGAATCTTATGATCTCGAAAAAGTAAGTTTGACTGCATCTTAGAAATATTTTTGCTACAAATTCTGTAAATAAACCATAAACGTTTTTACTTTTGTAAGTGTAAGGAAGAGGGGACGTTGCAAACAGAGTGATAATTCTGTTTAGTAAAGTCAGGCTGTTCTAACATAAGGGATTGTAAAATTTGACATCCGAATATAGATTAAGTGAATAAACGCATTTGTCAAAAGGTCATTGAATTATTCATAACAAGTTTATCTAAGGATATAACTTTAATGTTCTGGTGTAAAATCAGTTTAAATTTATGAACTGGTTGGGTTAACTGACGGAAAAGAAAATGTTTGGATTCATCAATCCTTGTATTTACTAAAAAGTAATAAGTTGATCACATTCGATGTAATAATGAACATTTAATTACTTAAACTTCAGGAATCTTTAACCCACTCAGCGCCAAACCCGAAATATCTCGCGAACTTTTTTTCATCTCAAGCGCCAGTCTACGAGATAACTCGCAAACTTTTCTGCGTCTCTAGCGGCAAGCCCGGGTATTCTCGGGCTATTGGAATTTCCTTTCCCCCAGGACCACATACATACTAGTAATTGGAGGGTTGGCCTGTACATTGTAAACCATCCATTGTGTTTGTCACCCCGCAGTTGAAAGAAGAGGGATTTTGAGTCTGTGCGGGGGCTTTTTGACTTCTGTGCAAGAAGGAACGTTTTTCTTATAGCTTATCGGAATTATCTGCTAATTCTTTGAAATAGTAATATGGCAGGAGATAACGTGAGGATGGGTACTATATTTTTTCAACAGCTATGTTACTGTTTTATGAAGCATAAAATGGCGAAGGACAGACTAGTTATTTTCGAGACTCCGCTACAGAAATACGGAAATAAAAATTAAAAACTGCCTTCTCTGACAAAAATATGTTCAGTTTCCTAGATTATTACCCGTTTTTATTTCTAAAGCAGGTTTTAGAACTATTTATCATGGCGGAATTTTACTATCAGAATTTTACAGCATTATTACACATTTTTTCG
>BGPR01004541.1:92986-110064 GCA_013235015.1 Araneus ventricosus | reverse complement strand
CGGCCTCACCACCAAATTCCTCTCCACCACCTTATGTGACGAGATCTGGCCGTCGGGTACACTTTAACCCTCGTTACCTCTAACTCCAGTGCCTGCTGCACTACTAGAGGGGGGAGTACTGTGGCGATCCTGAATTCCTTCCGATGACGTCACTCTTGAAACTACTTACTTAGCTGCGCAATACACGAGCGATGCACGAGGCAGCATACTAGATCTTCATGCGCCAGCTAACTGAATTTCATCTTTTTTGTGTTCCATTAATATCTAACTAGCACTTTCTTCATGTTTTAATAAATGTTGTTAATTTTTATACCTAAAGTTGTTGCTCTATTTTTATGAATATTTGGATGCATATCTTTACATAATCAAGCATCCATAGTTTCATCAAATTTTTCAAGCCTTATAGTCTTCAGAATAGTTTCAACTTTCTTGTGAACTTGCTTTACTCCATCATAGGATGCTTGTAATTCTCTAAGTTTCTCTGCCTGCATACTACCAATCATTTTTTTCCGATACATAACAATGAAGGGCATTGTACACTCTTTGTCAAAAAGCTTCATTACATTCTGAGCGCATTCTACAGGAACATTACAAGACTCTGCAACCACTTCCCCTTCACGCCATGGTTGACAGAATTTCTTTGCCTTTTCGACAGCTTCCGTAACAATTTTTTTAGTTCTGCATCCCCTTTTGTTCGCTGTGGCATCAATTCATCGTCCTCAGTATGACCTAAACTTAAAGATGGAATAACATCATGTGTTGTAACTGAATCTTGTCCATCAGTCGTGGTAGCATTTACCTCACTGTCATTTTCTATTTTAACTAATTGTTTTCGTTTCCTTTTCTGAGGAAGGTCCATGATTTCTAAAAATGATTCATGTGATGCAGGACTTTCACAAGCAATTTTTTTCGCGCTAATCTATCTTTAGTTTTAACGATGTCTAAATGTCCGGAAGTACTATCATGACATAATGACTTGATTTGATCTCTATATTTTTCTGGTACAACAATTAGTTCTCTTTCGATCTCATATTTTTCGATTTTCTTTTTCACCAACATTCCGTTTTCTTTTATTTTGAAATCATTTGGTTTGCTAGAATTCTCAGTTTTGGCTTCGTTAAGCAATGGAGCTAAATCTCTGCTTTGATGTTGAGATTCAATAAATTCTTTAGAATCAACTTCAACTAATTGCTTAATTTCCTTAAATTCTTCATCAGCTTGTAGCAAAATCTCTTCGTCAATTTCAAAATGAGTCATTTCTTCTGGTTGCTCCATTTCGGCTTCTTTGTTTTGATTCTCTTCAGTAGATCTTTTTGTTTGAGATAGTGTCATAACAGCATTTATCTTCTCTAATTTAAGGAATGGTTTATCTTTAAATAAATTAGCAGTTTTGTTACCCAGTACATATCTGCCAGGATCATTTGTAACAACAGCTGCCTTTTTTTTATATGACCAAGTTCACATTTTATTTCAACCTCCTCTAAAGGTAGGCACACCAAATGGTCATTTAACAAATATTTTACCCAAACATGTTCTCCAGTCATTTTTGCATAATCTACAAATTTTTGAGAAATAACATCCACTGTTGCTCCAGTGTCTCGAAGAATAGGCATTTCAAACCCATTAACTAGACCTCTAATAGTGTAGGTCTCTAGCAAGTCATCATCCGAAGATACACGATTTATTTTTTATTCGATTTTAAGCGAGGGCATTGCGGTTTAAAATGTGAATATGACCCGCTCTCGAAACAACGTGGTCGATATCTTTCGTCAAAAGAATGATCATGATTCTTATTTGGAAATCGATCTCTCTATTGATCGTCTTCTCTTTGACGATGATCTTTTTGGTGTCGATAATCATTCCATTTATCAGATTGCTTTGAATAGTGTGAATGCTCTATCTTTTTCGAAAAATTTTCATAACGAGGTTTAAATTGCCCTTTATTAGCTCTCTCAGTTTGAGTGGCAAAGAGTTTCGATTTTATCGTTTTCCTCACATCTTCAAAATCTTCAGTTTTCTTAACCATCTCAGTGGGTGAAATAATGGTGGTCCACTCATCCATAAAATGCTCTTTAAACTCCATAGAAGTCCGCTTCTTAATTTGATCAACCAACATGAGATCTTTTATCTGTTCAAAGGTTTTTACGCTTAACCCATTCAACCACCCTTCTAAGTAGTTCTTTAATTCATAATAAAAATCATACCAAGTACTTTCAGAAGCCTTTTGGTGTTTATTAAATAGTTGCACTCAGTTTAAATATTTGTAGTAGTAAAGCTTTTACATACTCAAACTTCTTCGCGTCCTCCTCTGGTTCTCTAGCAATAAGTTGAACAATATCAGGAGGTAGCAATGAAATTAGTTGAGTCACTTGATTTTCAGCAGGTATATTCATAATTTTAGCTTGACGCTCAAATAAGACCAGAAATAAGCTTACGTCATCTTCTTTAGGATTAAAACGTGGCATTACATCGTGCATTCTGATTTTAGCAGGTTGATCAGGTATATGCCTAGATTCAATGGGCTGCGCCCTTCCACCTCTGACTTCCAATTCAAGTTTTTGTAATTCAAAAGCTCTGACTCGCTCACGTTCTTTTCGCGCTTCTCTTTCACGTTCTATTTCTCTCTCTTCTTTTTTTCCCTCTCTTCTTTTTCACGTTGTTCTTTTTTCTCCCGCTCTTCTTTTTCACGTTGTTCTTTTTTCTCCCGCTCTTCCTTAATGGAACCAAGTAATTCGTGCGTAAATTCCTCATCATAACTGGGACTTTCAGTTATCAATTGTTGCAACTGTTTAACTTTATGTTCTTTTTCTACTGTTAAACCCAATTCTTCTGCCAATACCACTAAATCCTCTTTCTTACTCCTAGCTAAGTATGCCATGCTGAATAAATTACCTTCAATGGACTGTAAAATATAAATCAATCTAACAAAATGTAATTATATCAATCAATATAGTTATAATGACTTACCTATAACTTCTTTCAGCAATATCTTCTTCAATAAACAAAACACAATGATACCGATATGCAAGTGAAAACTTAAATAACTCAAAATAAGTTAAAAGTAAGTCATATATCAATTATTAATAAAATACAAGCATAAATAACTCAAAATAACTTAAAAGTAAGTCATATATCAATTATTAATAAAATACAAACATAAATAACTCAAAAAGATATCATATAATGCACTTTTCAAAATTGAAGAAAATCAATAATTCAACCGTTGTCAATTTTTCTGTCAACTTAAAAATTCACTTTAACCAATCTTTGCCACTTTGGCAATACAATAGAATTATACACGTCAGTTTGACACTACACAAGTTATTCACAAGCCTGGTTGGCGAGAAGTATGACAGACTTATGCCAGTATGGTAATACAGTTAAATGGAACCCGTCAGTTTGACGTTACGATCTATTCACACGCCTGGTTGGCGAGAATTATAACCACATAAGTCACCAGTTTGGCAAAATATTCAAATGTCAGACGTCACGATCTATTCACACGCCTGGTTGGCGAGAATTAAAAATGATGCTTGTCAGTTGAATAATATCACGTCGGGTTGACGTTTTTATTTGCTTCCTCACTCCTTGTTGGCGAAATTATCAAAACATAAGTTACCAGTTTGGCAACACAAGAAAGACTTATTTTAAACGCCGGGATGGCTTGCTAATATCAGCTACAACGGTATAGGGAAAAAATATGTATTTCAAAATAAATTAATATAAATAACAATAAAACATGATAATTAACTTTTAAATTTCACCTTTCATAAATAGTAATGATAACTTTAAGCCTAACAGTTTTGGCGACGAATGCTTTGGCTTACCAATTTGTACCATGATCAAATATGTAACATAAATGAGATAACGAAAATCAATAAATATATGATAAAAAGTTCAAAATGTTCACCAAACAGTAGCTGCAAACTTATTCTCCAGTTCCTTGCTTGAGCGCAATTCAATTATCACAGTGACATTAGAAGAATCTGCATCTAAAATGGCGGTTATTTCAAAACATATCAATATTTAGATATCTCTTCCTCCAGAGAATAACTAACTCCAAAGAGGCACAAGGAATTTGTCAGGAAACGAGTAAAACACATGAAGATCTTTAAATCATCAGCGAATTTCTTTTACAAACTTCAGCAACTCTAATGGCTAAGGAGACCAGCATGATGGAATTCGTAAAATGCACTCCTCATAACCAAAATATCTCGGTTGGAACCTCCAATTAAAAGACTGTAGTGTATTTCAGGATGAATTAACAGACTTTTTATTTAAAAAACACTTTTATTTTAATATAAATTTTCACCATAATACCGTTCATTCGTTGGACTATCAACATCAGTCGTTACATTTTGGTCTCTCTCTCTAACAACTCATTTTAAATCTTATCATATCTAACATCTTTTTCGTGCGTTGCTAGGCAACGCTCGTAAGACAAATATTGTATTGCCACACTACATTTTAAAGAGAAAACTTTAGAAAAAACAAAATATTTTGTAACGAATATCACAGTAGCTTGAGTTGCTTAGACGTCATCTTCCGTCTGACTCATTAAAATCTATTCCGATGATATTTTAAAATCAATATCAACGTTTTGTACAGAGTATTGGATTGTAGTATCATTGACGACTGGTAAATATTGAAAAATTTGCGGACAAAATGCAGTAACATGAATATTATGATTCGGCAGTTTATTGCTCCACGCCATGCTCCTTGTTCGCATTTTGGTCTTCAAGGATACATTAATTTGATCTTTTGTCTTTTTTCGCATTTGATTGTTCACGCAATTCATCAAATAATATGTCAACAATCAACTAATAGAGATTATATAATTTTATAACCAACTGATAACATATTTTTTTAATTCTTAAGAAAATTATTTATTAAACAGTTTTATCTGCATTTTTATGTTATTGATCACTATTTCTTATCCTAGCAGACAATTTTGTAAGTTTTATTAAATACAAGGTGATTTAAAATTCAGCAGTAATTTTAAAAAGCAATAATTTTCACGGTAATTAAGATGAACAGATTCCGTTTGTTGAGAAAGGTTGGGAATGTAGTCGAATTTTTTGTGTCATGTAACCAGATATTATTTGTAGCACTATATACGATTATATCAACTGATGGCTCTGCACATTTGTAAGAGTTATGTGTTACATAAGATAAACAATGAGACAAGAAATGATTTTCTCTCCTGACAACTGAGCTCCTTAATCGGTACGTTAAACATATGCAAGATTTTTTTTCTCTGAGATGATTCCCGGCATAATTATCGCATGCCTTCAGCCAATGCAGAATCATATGGAGGTTTAATGCTAGAAATAATTGCGGTTTTGTGACAAACGTATCCGATTTAATTTCCATTTTTTTCTCTGACGGCATCTTTTGACATTTATTCATTTACGAATTATTGAATCATCCTTGAATCAACAGCCAGAGGCGATAACAAATGAAACTCATAAAACTACGATTTAAAATTATGTAACAAGCAACAAATTTCTAAATCGAAGGTGTATAATATTTTATAAAGATTCCCATAAGTTTCATGGGAAAGATGATATTTTTAGAATTTCTTGTTTCTTTTGCGAAAATATCCCTAGTGGAATTGACAACTATTCGTTGTTGGGTTGGTCAACTATTCGTCATACTTCAATTTTATCCAGACGCGGGTGTGGTTTATAAACCACTTGTTGCGGCTGTGGCTTATGTACGACTAAATTATAAAAATATTTTATATCTAAAGAAAATAAAATAAATCTTTTTTCTTATCGTTTATCTTACCACTAAATTATAAAAATAACTAAAATAATGTTTAATTCTTATCGTTACGTAATGCATACTTAGTCATGCACATATTTTTGTTCCGTCACTGTATCACTATATATATGTCATGTATTTATTTTTTGCGTTTAGAGCTATACTACAAGTACCCGCAGTTAAAGGGTTAAACAATTATAAGAGAGAGTCGCTGAATTCAGACCAGTGCCTAGATCGTGCCATATCATCAATTCTATTAAATAATTGCGCCGTAAAATAGGCAAATTAAGTGGTAATAATGTAAAGGCGGTATGAAATAATTTTTAAGAGAAAGCACTACGTGGTTACAGTTGAAGAACAAGAATTTAGATTTAGGTATCATCCGTTAATTATTTAAACAAACATTCCTTACACTGTTTTAAATTAAGCAGGAAAATATGTCATTATCACTTCAGATAAGAAAGTCGTTTGGCTATAATTTATTATAATAATTTTGTTGAAATAGTTTAAAAATAAGACTAGGGGAGGGGTTTCTTTTGTTACTGCCCGAAAGTTGCCTAGATTGGACCGCAAACGATTGCCTATCTGGACCATTTAAATCAATGGGATTATAATCTTAAATTACAGGAATACCTCTAAAAGCAGTTATCGCTAATCGAAGTCCTCTTTATTTGAATTGGAATAAGTCAAAGCAAAAACACTAATAAAAAGACTCTAAAGACAACCAGTGTTGGGTCAAAAAGTATCCAACACTGGATGGCTTTAGTGTCAATTGTGACAAAACAAAGAGAGAAAAGTAAGTGATACAATATTTAAAATGTCAAGTTTGGGTTGATGCATTGTGTGCCGGTGCGAATTTCTGAAAAAAAATAGCTTTGCTTTTATTTAGTTTAAAATAATTGGTGATTTAATCTGGGTTCCCAGTGGTTCAACCTAAGCAAACGTTTTCCTTGATTGCGCCGATGACAAAATTTTTAAAGCTATTATTTTCCTAATTTAAAGTAGATTTCGTAAAAAGTTTTACACTTCCCTGAGGATAAATAAACTGCAAAGAAATTTAACTTTTTGAATTTTATTAAAATTATTTCACCACTTCTTTACATTGGCACTGTCCAGGTGTTACAAATTCGGCGAATTTCTCCTATATCAAGAGCAAACAAATTTTTATGGTTATCTCTGGCCGTGGGAAAACGAAAAGATATCAACAGACTTCATTTTAGTGATATTACTCTTTGCTGAGATATCTTTTAGTATCAATATGTACTATCTATCTAGAAACAATTCTTTGATCTTTTTTACGACGCTGCGCAAACAAGTAGGCACTTGAGAGTCTCAGTTTCTATTTATGAGTGTTTCCTGAACAGGGTAATTCAGAGTCATATTTCCATTTCAAGCACAATTTTTATCATTACGATAGATGTTATCAGCATGATATCAGTTGAAGCGTTCGATGTGTAAGGAACACATACCGAGAAAGTTCATATTTATCGGAAACATCCGAAGTATTCACAAACCATTTCTGAAAGTTTTTAATCGATTTTATTACGCAGTGTATTTCTTATTTTCTCGTATACAAAGTATAAAAAGAGAAAAAAATGAAACTCGAATTTTTGCGAATTCCTTACGTTTTTATCTCCCAGAGTCCAAAAAAACTAATTTTTTTTATTTATGCCTATCTGTCTGACTGTGTGTCTGTAAGCACTACAACCCAAAATTGCAGCGAGCTAGACGGTGAAATTTGGAAGTAGTTTTCACTTTATCGGACAAAAGACCGAGGCATTAATTTTAAGTAATTTTTAGATTTTTTCATATCCTGATAAATGTAGGAAATTGACAATACGGGCATTTCAGTGATTTTGCTATTTTTAACAAAACATATTATGGGAAATTATTATTCGATAGCCATTTATTCTTTTGACTATTCTTTACATCAATTTTCGGACATTATAGTTAAAAATAATTAGAAAGAGTTCACACCAAAAATGCAGATCTCTGTCAAATTTTTGACGAAATCCATCGCAGGGAAGTCTGCATGTTTCTTCGTGTGCATGTGAACTCATTAGTTTAGTTATATTTACGTCCCGTTTTGGAGCAAAACGAAGGCTATTATTTGTCGGACATCGTAATTTTGAACCGCGGTCAGATGACGAGAGCAACACTTTAGCTGGAGTCCCTCTATCCAAACTTCCGCATAACACCAACGGGAGGACGTTTGGCTCCGACGGATTTAAGGTGCACCAAGATCGATTACACGGCGGTTTTTCAGTGGAATCGGGTTTCGGACTTGGAACCCTCCGACCCCGAGGTCGAGACTTTACCCACAGGCCACCGCGGCCTCATGCCTTTGTACTCTTCTTATATGTAATGTTATATTTATGTACTCTTATATGTGATGTTCTTCTACTTCACAGAATGTGACTGTGGTATCCATGGATTTTGTCACTTCCAAGGATATTTCAATATATGTACCTGTGCTCCTTTTACGTATTAAATAGATGGGAAATGCGTAGGTTAGTGACATATCGTTGCTCAACAAGCAACACCACTTATCTCAATTTTTGAAATTTCAAAGAGGAAGAAATAACTGAATTTCTCGCAGCCAATAACGACTATTAAAAATTTTTTTCACATCTTGTAGGAAAATATGGTCTCATGTTCATATCAGATGTTAACAATTCAGAAATATTCGTTATTTGTTTCTAAAAATTCAGTTTTTTCTTCTTCTGCAATTTCAAAAAAAAATCAATTAGGTGCGGTGCTTGTTAGGTGACGATATTCTATTAGTCGGTTGCTTCGTTTGGGGATTAATATAACAAGGGCCAGTTATGGCTCTACTGCGACAAACAAACGGCTATATATAAACTCGTTAACTCTAAAACCATGTTAAAGGAAGTCAAATTGAATTTTAAAAAGAATAAAGCGAATTGTCAAAGTTGGTTCGCAGAAATGCTTACTTAAGGACTCCTAATTCAAGTTAAAAGTGTTAGATTCAAAAGCTTTAACATTTCAAAGTTGCAAGAATCTGAAAAACCTTGATACTAAATGTTAAAACGACTTTTCAAAAATTCATGCAGAAAAGTGGTATTTCCATGACGAATAAATGGGGCATGATAATGCAGAAGACCAGATTAAAACCTGTTAACATCCAACGTCCAACTTATAGGTCACTTACATTTCATTTATGAGGTTAAACCGGATGCTTTCCGTTGTATTGCTCTCTATCTAACAAGCAATATGTATGCCCAAAGTCCTAAACAATTTTCAACTGGCGTATGCCACTAATAAACCAGATTTTGAAGTCGTCATTTTGATTGTCTTTGTTTCTTGCTTTAATTTATATTCGAGGTGATGCAAGGAAGTTGAAAGTAATCATTATTTGTTGATTTTTCAATGCATTTAAAAAATATTTTAATATATCTCAATAAAAATGAGTTTAAAATGGTTTTCTACCAATTTTTCCATTATTTTTCAAAATTTTTTTTCCGAAATTTAATTTTCTTTCACATCTATCCTAATCTTAGTATTTTCAACAAAATTAAAAAGAAATTTTCTTAAATCTTTGCTAATCATGTTTCTAAAACCGATATAGCAGAGAACATTGTGAGATAATCAAGAGTATTAAATGATAATATGAAAAAATGTAACGTATTTCTTCTATTCATTTTATCGCCAAAATGCGAAAAGAAATTTATTTCTCGTTTTTGTTAGGAGTTAACACTTTATTAACACCAAACGGCGGATTTTATCCCCTTCCCCTCGAAAGGACATCTCGACATTTCCTTCTTTATGGCACTAATGACGACGAATTATTTCGGTATGTTCGTCAGGTTCTAATGTCAGGACATTAATTGACTCCTCAGCGTCGTAAATGACGACTTCTTCAAAGTCTATTACTGTTTGTTATATTCGAATCACAAGGCATTGATTCCATTTTAGATTCAGAAGGTTAAAACAAAATTGTTAATGTATCAAGCGCTAATATATTAAGGATATATATTAAAAACCATATTAATAAATACCATAATATATTGTTCAATGCCATATATTAACGATATCAAATCATATTGATTATCTTGGCAAACAAAGTAACAGACATTCTTAAAAATTAAAAATATATTATGAATTTGAGTTAAATTTCAGTTTAAATAGTGCATTTATATAAATGACTCATGCTTTTCCTATTTTTGTATACATTTTCATATATCTGAGAAACATACTCTCTACTTTTTGCTGCACTAATAAAAGCGTGATTTTGCACTTTTTTGTTTTATTATTATAATAGTAAAGAAGAAAATTACTGTAAAAGGCATTTGAAATTAAATAACTCTTTTATTTTTTACCAATTATTTAGCGATAACCTTGAGCCACCATTAACATGAAGTATTCCTTTGAAAAAAAATTTCATAAATTATGAGTCCAAAAGTCCTGTATTCTGATTTATTACCTGTTCTCTAGAAATAGTCGGTGCAATAATATTTAACATATGTCAAATTTAGTACGACAAGAGATATCTAGTCTCGGTTAGAAACCTAGAAATAGGGACGTGGCGAAGAAAGCGGGTGGGTTCTGACACTTCTTTTTCACCCCCCATAATTCCCTTAGATTTCATTTTAGTCAAATCAGCCGGCAAACTTAGAAAAAATAAAATCAAACGTAATATCTGACTCTGCACATTGATTCCATTTGGAGAAATATGATTCATTGTTTAAAAACGAAGTACTGTTCTTTCTCAAGACACTATTTTTGCGAAATATTTCATTTTTTGAAAGAAACATCTGGACGAGTTTCCAATAGCGGTGAAACTACGATTTTCAGCTCGGAGAAAATGCCGATATTGATATATGTGACTATAGTACTGATATTCGTCGAAATTTATGTTTTGCTCTTAGATAAAGTAATTGGTTAATCTTGCTCTATTAGATAGAAAATAGATCATGCGACTATTTTAAATATCTATCAGTTCTCATGAATTTCCATGATATGTCAGATGACATAATAGATGTGACTAGCCGACAAACAATAATGATGATAATAACAAAAAATGTTAAGGGAATAATTCGACAACTCGCATTCTTACTTCGAATCATAAATGGAATGAGAAAACTAGTCGACATTTTTTAAGCAAATCATAAGTAATTTTAATAAACATGTTTCGTTTCCATTTTCTACCGACTGTAACAAATTTTCGAATTCCACATAATAAGATTTATGCATTAAAATAAGAAGATGGATACGAAATAATGGTACCTAAACTGGAGTTAACGGAACTAATCAGGGTGCACAATTTCCAGACGAATGCAAATGAAGAAAACACCAACACACTTTTATTCTATTTCTACAATTTCGCAAGAAATATGTCCGGGGAACATAAAGGCACACAGAAATCCAGAAATTATTGCTGATGTTGACTTGATGATGCTTTACAGAAAAGAATTTAAAGCTTTTTTTCGTATTTTTCACTTTATGAGTTCAAGATGATTTAATATAAGCTTTTTCAATGGTTGGACCTTCTGAAAAGCTATTCCTAAGCTAAAGTTAACAGAAATAATTGTTTAATCGAATCTGAAAATTCACTGGCAGAATCTCATTCAGAATGAGACTCTTTCCGTGTTGAATTACAAAGAAGCCTGCTTTGATCTTATCGATGTTTTGAAAGTAGCATTTGAATACCGACATGTTTTATCTTCTGCTTTCAAAATTGTTCTTTTCCATCTGATATTAAATTTATATTCAACACTTTGTGGAAGATAATTTAGTGCATTGAAGTTTGATTATTATCTTCGAACAAATATGGACAATGAACTTTGGATTCACTAATGCTGGTCATTTCGTTAAAACACATAGTGGACTGTCTAGATTCGTGAAATAAAGAAATTTCCTCAATTAAAGCTCTATACAGTAAAGGCGTAGAAATAAAAGTTTAAAGAAAAAGTCCATATGATTTACATTTGGATATAAAAAATATATTTATCTTGATAAATTTGCTTGTGTTCATTTTCATACGAGAATATTAATTTACTCTTATATTATTGATTTTTATTAATATTTTTCTGGCTTTTTTTCGTGCGTTCTCTCATAAATTTGTATGTTTTTTTTAATCTTCTATTGAACAGCATAAGTTCTGTTCAAAATGCAAACTTCCGATTTTTAATTAAAAATAAACTTCTTCGAAAATGATTTTATACAATACAATATGAACACGTATGCATGTTAGATACCATCAAAAATATCGGTTTTTGTGCACGGCCTTTCTAGTATGTCATGCACCTGCAAAATTATATATATATATATATATATATATATATATATATGTTATCTTGTTATACCCATGTTATCTTGTGAACACGATAACTGAAGTAATTTTTATTTCTTTTTAACCGGTGTGAGATATGTTGTAAGAATAGTGAAAATCTCGGTCGAGTTCGTAGATGGCGTAGATTTCAACCTTTGCATAATACCCCTTGTTGGAAAGCTCTAGTTCTTGGCAGTCTCTTCCTTCCGCTTTCATTCTTGCAGCTCTACTCCTTATGAGAATACGGGGCGAAACGTTCTTTTCCTTATTGTTAGTAGTAGAGATGTATACGCATGACGCTTTTGCCAATGTTATCTTGTAAACACGATAACAAGAGTAATTTTGATTAGATTTTAACTGGCGAGGGATATGTTTTATAGACGGTGAAAAACTGGGCCGAGTTCGTAGATGGGCTATCTAGTTCAAAGTGGGTGGAAATGGTGCTGGGGGGTTGAAAATTTCATTTTCCCATAATTCCCTTACTATTGAAAATAGAAAGAAAATTCAAATTGGCGAATTGTTACCTCATCATAATAAATAACTTTTGTACTGAAACTTTTTTATACCTACAATTGCTTAGAAGTTATGAGCCAGAAAGCTATGTTCAATTCCCCTCGTACTTTATCTTTTCTCCAAAGCTCCGTTACGATTGAAGATAGAAAGAAACTTTCAATTAGGAGAATTATCACCTTATCATAACAAACTACTTTTATAGTGAAAGTTTTTTGACAGCAAGAGTTACTTAGAAGTTATGAGTTCCCATCTGCCTCATTCACTTTCACTTTTTATACGGTAAACAAGTTGATATAATCGGATTTGCTCCGGATTAAAATGCTCTCATGCCTAATATTTTTAATGTAAAAATTACTATTGTATAAAAATTATAATACACAAATTCCTTTTCTGGTCTGAAACGTTTTTAATTAAAATAAGAGTATCAGTTGAACCAGACAATTTTAGAAACAGCCGATAGCTAATTTTCTCCATAAATTATTATTTGTTATATAGGTACTTCAAATTTTGTAAATAATAACTAAAGTAAAGGAAAGGTTTTAATGAATATTTTGAAACAATTAAATTGAATAGTTATTTATTCATTAATTTAAAGCATGAAAATAAATCAAATCAAATGTTGGTCCTAATAAAAATTGTTAATCGCCTACTTTTAAAACTTTCTTTTCGCATTCGTCCAGAAATCCGTTAATGTTTTCTGGCAACAATTCTTCATATTATTCTTGTTTTTTAACATAAAGATTCTTGTTAAGAATTCTGTATAAAATTAATTTAGAAAAAATTATTAAAATGAGAGAAGCAAATTGTATGGAAATGAAATTCTTCTGACTGAAAAGCTAATTTTTTGAAATTTAATATGGTGTAAAAATAGTTTCTTGAGATAATATTTTCCAAAAATATGGAGGAAAAACGTCATGCTTAATTTTTAATTAACTGAACTTTTAACTAATTTTTGGGCTTTGAAAAGTTGAGAGTGACCCTTCTCTTGTTTTAAATAAAAAATGTGCAAAGTGTGGTTGAAATTAATTCAGTGGTTTAGAACTGGTCCAGTGATTTTGAAATTAAAAAATATCTCCTTAACTTTAAAAATGTTTTGGGGTTTTGTGCTGAGTGTTTGCTTTTAACCGTCGATGGAGATTTAAATTTACTGTTCAAAATGGCTGCATTCATATCCAATGCTTTAAACACTCATATTATAAATTTGCCACTCACAATGTTTAATAATTTTTATTCTCTTGTATGTTAAGAATTTAGTGACTATTATCTCTGCAACCAAGAAGTTCTCTAAATGACCCCATTCTAGTAGTGTTTAAATGTTTCGTCTAATGTAATTTTAGCATATGACAAAGTAAGGTTTGCACAATTATATGGTAAACTAGATTTAAAAAAATATATATTTTAAAACCTTTCTTCAAAATTCTTTTCTATTAAAGTCTTTGTTCATTCGTGTCAAATGTTTTCTTTTTACAGTTTCAGATAGGCTGGTTTAATGTTATCTAGGGGACATCTGCACTGCTGGGATGTTTATTTCTTTTTGACTCCTACCTGTTGAATGATTATGTGTTGGAATATAAAAAAAATTTGAGCAATGTACTGACTAATAAATCTAGCATAACCTTTTGAGTAGAATGTTAAAACCTTGATATTGTTAAAAATTAAATGTCATGAAAACAGAATCACGACGTAAATACTGCAATGTGTGGAAACAATAAAGCCATTGGCTATGTATCTGTTGATCAATATGTAATATTTCTTTACTTTTGTAACATTAACGTAAAGGAAAATACCTTTGCCTTCCATCTTGCCGAAAGGAATTTTTATGTATCCTTCTTCACACAATTTCTATTTCTAGGATTGCAAAATTTGCCTTTTTCATCCGCATACATATTCCACTTCTTATAAGAGCGTCACACGCATTACTATTCTATAATATTCTTAGTTGTAATAATTCATCGTAACTTAGAACTTTAGCATCGTACGAAATTTTTCTTATTTCATAGAATGTCACAGCGCTCCTCATCGGAAGTGCAGTTTTGAATCCGGGAAAAAGAAGTGTGTCTGCCAAGTGAATACAGATGAAAAGGACAGAAAATGCGTGTGTATGTAAACTATATTACTTTTGAGTTCACAAAGTAAACAAAAAATTCACTAAATTTTCACTGATTTTATTCATTTATTTTTGTGTAATACTAAACTTTCTTATGATTGAGAGTGATGGAAGATAAAAGACCCACAATAATTCAATAAAATGCATTTATTGCCAACTCAATTTGTACACATCAAAACTTTAGAAAATATGTTCTTAGAGCTTAAATTATCACTAAGAAAACATAGCACACATAGCTAAGGTATAAAATTGTTTTGTAAATTAATATTCATCAGAAGTTCTTAAACAATCGACAATTTAAAAGCAGTGTATGTCTAAATGGTAGAACTAATAACAGTAGATATAAATCGATCTAACTGGCAGACTTTGTCAAATTCCTGCACGACCCCAATCACATTTCTTGATTTTATGAAAAAACATACATAATTTTACTAAAATTGAAACGGAGCTGATAGGTCTTTATTCATACAAAAAAATTAAAGAAAAAATGAAATTCTCTAAGATTCAGCACACCTCCGATCACATACCATATTTTTAAAAAATTATGGATGCTTTTTTTTAATCAAACAGAGCTGATAGCTTTCCATTTATGAAAAAAACTAAAATTTTAAATGACAAGATCGGATGATTAACATTCACCGACAAGATCATTAAAAATCTAAAAAAGATGAAAAGAAATGAAAAGAGCCAGCTTTCTGCTGTCTAAAAATTAAGGCATTAGCATTTCTGTTTAAATTAATGACCTTTCAGGCTAAGAAATAAGCATTCTTCCCCTAGGATGATCTCGATAATCCTAATCAAAACGAATAGCTGCATTATATAATAAGTTATTAGCTTTATATGCAGTTTTAGAATCTTCTGTTGCATTTAACATTATGGAATAATAAACATTAGTGACTCCACGAATATAAATATCAAAATATTCTTTGAATCCTTCAACCGTATTCCAATTATTATTACATTTGCTTTGTATCCAAAAATACACATCTGGTTGAGAATATTTAACTGGTCTATCTGCTTTATAAATTTTAGCTGTTAATGTTAATTTTATTGTGATATTGATATTATTAAGGCGAGAACCTTCCGGCTTAAATATGGTACAATTGGATCAAATTTAAAGTAATGAACATTAGGATAAAGACAATCCAGCAGTAAAGGATCTATTATAAAATATTCTATTATTTATTTAGAAATCTTCTTTTAAAAATGATTTTGCATTCAAACAACTAATCAATAAAAAACTTCAGGTACTCCACTGAAAAAAATCTTTATGTTCTTCTAATGGTTCACCATTTAATTTTAAACATCGAAATTTAAAACCAGATTTATTTACTTCTGTTATTTTAACAATAAAAGGATCGCCATATTTACATATAGGTGTTACAGGTATCATCGGACGAACTCCAAATGATTCTGTAAAATTAACCTTATTTTGATTAATCAAGCAATAATCTCATAATATTTTTTGCATGAACTCATCCCATTTATTTAGAAATATTTTTTATAAATAGATTACCCTTCAGACTCGGAAGAACTCTCAGTTTCTTCATCTTTCTTTTCACTTTAAAATTTTTCTGAACATTTTTCTATATTATCCTCCTCATTTGTTAAAATTACTAATATTTCAAAATAATCTTTAATCAATAGTTTTATTTTTTCTTCATTGTATTTTTTATTAATTTTACTCAAATCTTTAATTATATACTATTAATTATATACTATAGTACTATTCTACATCTTTCATTTATTTTAAATATTATTCTTTCTAATTCCAAGCTTTTTGTTGATCGTCCCCAACCATTGTTATATTGACATTGGGGTAAATGTGCCTCAATAGGAGGAAGAATTTTTACTAAATCAGAAACGCTTTTATATCCAAGTTCCATTTATTAGGAAATATTTTTTTTAAAGTCTACGACCTATTCAAACACTCTTTAGCTTTATACTATCATTTCAAACGTCTATAAACTTTATTAAATTCTACACCAGAAAGTCTCAATTTCATCATAACTCTACAATCAGTTATTTTTTCTACATGTTTAATTACAAATACAGAAGTTATATCGTCTTGATATTTAAAAATTTCGTTTCAATCAACTGCTTTATGGAACTTTTCGATTGTATTTTCACTCATATTTTGATATCTAGAAACTGAAGTCATATCCAATTTTAAAACATTTTCTAAAATAAATAGATCACTTAAAGTCTGATATTCTGATTCTTGCTTCAAAAAACATATTCTTCACGTCTAAAATTCTCAGATAATTCTTGAAAATGTGATAAACATTCCCAATTTACTTTATCTTGAAATTCCCTAATAAAATTTTCTGATAATTTTTCAGATCTAGATATTTTAAACCAATATACTTTATCCTTAAGTTCTCTTATAAAATTTTCTGA